>RDPX01000377.1:124627-186741 GCA_003991215.1 Morbakka virulenta | reverse complement strand
TTCTTAAGACAGTTGTTTTCGTCCTGCAAGGTTGTTTTATTTATAAGAATAATTGTCTCTGACGCAAGTCCTGCAAAAATATTGATCTTGTACAATGCAAAACAATCGTATTAAGATAATCGCTATAATCTTGTACCTATCAAAAATGGGTCTATTATCTACCTGGCTGTTAGAAGATTTAACTTTCCTGTCCAATCTTTCCCTTAAATTTCATTTATAAAAAATGTTTTTAATAATGGCCATTGCTAAAAAGAGTTAGTTTGATTTACCTCTCTTTGCTTACATCCTTTAACGCAACAGCTATTAGTGTATGTCTACAAAAAGAATTTAATATAGATAAAAGTATAAAATATAGTGAATTAGTGCCAGAACATTTATGCTTTGATCAATGGTATGGTGCGTAAAAACAGTTGCGAAGATATCTTAAATGAAGCCAAGAACACCACCAGCAAGACTTCTACTACTACTACTACAACAACAACTACTACTACTTCTACGATTACTACTACTACTTCTACGATTACTACTACTACTACTACTACTACTACTACTACTACTACTACTTATTCTTCTTCACTTAGATCAATGTTGATCCGCTGATGAACTGCTTCCATTTCTTTCTACCTCGCACATAGTTCACCGTATCAGCAAAAGTGAGATCGGTCATTTCATTGATGTTGTCCGATATCGCTTTTTTTCGTCTCAATCTTTTGCCGTGAATAATTCCGGTCAGCATTGGTTTCTCCATACCATTGCCTCTAGCATTGTGGACAAAATACCTGAGTCGTTTGGTTTTGATGTTGCTTATCAGCCAACAACTGTCTACCACTTTCTCCAGAACAGATCCGTTGGTCTTTTCCACCCAACTACTACTAGTAGTACTGCCACTACTACTACTAGTACTGCCACTATTACTACTACTACCACACTATACCTACTACTACTATTACTACAATTACTATTATTGTTAATTCTACTACTATAACTGCTACTACTGCTACATCTACTTCTACGAGTGGTTGTTGTTGATATGGGTGGCTTTAGCAGCCCGCGCAGAGATCCAAAGTGGATCTCGCCAACGCGACCACATTCTGAGGCCTGGAAGCCAGCCAGCTTATCTTCCAAATGTAGCACCCGAAGATCCCCCTACGGTACCCATTTCACGCCTGGCAACCATCCCGCCAGTGCTCAACGTCTCCTTCCTCTAAAAACAGTGCATCTATTACGTACACACTGATCGAGAGAAATTTTGAAAGTCGTTGTGTCTAGGCCGGAGATACCCAGGAATGTATATCCATCAGAAAATCTTCGGGTTCCACACTAGGAGTCAAAGACTCACATTGATTGTGGTGCCTATGATTTTGAACCCATTCGATCGAACGTTACTTGTCCGGTTCCCTCCTTTCCAATGTTAAGGTTGTGTTCTTTGAGGAGCTACACGAGTGGTACACAACTACTGTTGTTGCAAAGAACAAAAATGCATAAAAAAAATCATGTCTCGCTTTTTCACGTTACCAATCACACGCACTACCCCTTCCTCTCCAATATCTTTGTAATATTTCACAAATGTCAAAGAATACCTGTGTTGGTGATTACCCTGCATTTTTCCTGGAATAATTAACTAGTAAAGTTATCTGTAAATTTCTACATTAACGCCTTTCTTCTACGAAATTATTAACAGTTATTACACTATCTGTGTAACAACTGTTGGTGAAAGGGACGACCAAATATTGGAATATTACCTTTCTTTTCCCTCTAGCAAGGTCTGATTTACAGTCGTTTTCTATATGTTGATTTACCTGCAAGAATAAAATAACCGAACGTTTTTTACTAAGTGCATTGCGATTTTCTAGCGCCCCAGTACACTGACCTCAAAATCTCATTACAAGAGCAATATTTTTTGCATCACTTTGAATGCAATATACATCAGCGATATTCATGTAGAGACAAACAAATCCAATAGCCAATATTAATGAAGGTGAGGATTATATGTAGAGACAAACAGTGTCTAGGTCATGAAACTATTCACCAAATTGTTCCTACTTGCATTACTAAGTTCTATATACAGGTATATATATATATATATATATATATATATATATAAATTGGATTACTTAGGAATTTGGTACTGTTGTTACTAGAAAAAGATTAGAAAAATTTATCCATCTGATGATTGGGTCTCACCCATGAAACACACTGTTGTGGAAAAACAATAAATAAGCAGATAAAAATCAACTATATACATATATATAAAAATCCATATGCGTAGTCTCAAAATCCCTGTGATGCTTGGGAGATTTCCACTGCATGTTATACTTGTTTTGAAAGCATAAAACGCTTTCATGAGTACATATGGATAAATTACTAAGTAGCTATAAAAACTGAAGCAATACCAGGCAATTCAGTGAGACATCAACAGGGTCAGACCAAGATGGTGTGATATCAGGATTGTGACTGGTGACTGACCCAGTTTCTAAGTGTTGCCTGCCTCGTGTGCTAGCTGGTGCACAACCTTGAAGTCTTCGTAACTAAGTAATACTACAGCAATCCATTCATCTCTGGCTTCCCAAGAGCAGTGGTCACAGGTCACCTCCAAAGCCAGTAAAGGTTTGATATTGTAATGCTCTAATCCACTCCCTATTATTACCTAGTAAATTACACTTTGCAATTATGCATTGCTATTACTGGTAAAATAGGTATGTGGCAAATCATCAGCTTACAATGAAAGAAGTTCCAAGTTTAACCCCTGTTATGATCTTTGAAGTACCATACTTAACCTCTCTATCTATTAAATGTGGCAGTTTCTCAGCTGTGTACAAAATCTGGGAGAAAGTTAATGGCTACAAAATAAAGTTAAAAGAAATACGTAAAAAATAAACAAAACAATAACAGATTATTTTGCCACCTAAGTGGGGCTCTGGGTTTATAAAAATGCATTCAGGGGGAAGTGTGATACCATATACTTACCACTTGGTCAGGATTGTCATTCTGTCTAGATGATATTGGTTCATTGCACAGAGGGCAAACAGGTATTCTTCGATCCTGTGGAGATAGTATAAAGAGCATGGTTTGGTAAATTTGTGTAATAAATGAAGCTACTTTTGTGAAGATGTAGCTTTTGTAGAGGGAAAAGGTTAGTTGCAGAAGGTAAAACTTACAATTTTAATCTTCCATATATTTGAGGTAACATCACTGATGAATAAACCAACTTGTTCTTGTAAACTACTTGTAACTTAAGCCTATTAACATACATACAACTAATTATTTGTATGTCTGTCTGGGGTTATGTTTACTTCTTGGCTAAATGTTTTCTGTATGGTTTCCTTAATAAGTCTTACTCAGTCTGCTACAAAAACAATCAAATTTGCTATAATTTCCCTATTTTGTTATCTGTTTGAACCATGTATATCAAATGTTATTATCTTTGTGCTGAAGCAGTGATGTTTTTTGACATAAACCAAAAAGCATGTAATCCTATGAACAAAAATATAAAAATATTGCAAACAATCTCTACACTGTATCACATGGTAAACAATGATTATAACAAACTAAAACAATACCAATCTGAAAAACATTTCAATGAGTAATAATCTAAGCCATTCTCTTAAATATATTAGACAACAACAAGGGAAATACGAAATGATTCAAAGACAAAAAAGTTTTATCCCAAGCTCAGTATGTACAACTTGTGAGAACATTGTCAATTATCTTTCTATTGAGTGTCTATTACATACTGTACATGTCCTTTAATATTGGTTATAATATACAGTTGATTATAAAGTTGCAGTTAAATCATGGTGGCTAAAGCTATAAATGGTAAGTAAATCAAAAAATAATATCCCCACACTTAAGATAGCTTAAATGTTTAAGTTAAATGTTCATCTTGCAATAAAATCCTTGACGGATTAGTAGTGGTTAATCCAGTGGCAGTTTCACCAACTTTGGGAATGGCAGGGTTATATACATAACTTGGATCAGTATCATGAGTAGTTTCTGTAGGTCTAGGATTTTTGAGGCTACAATCACTATCAGAATCAATGTCAATAGAAGTGTCCTCTGTTTTCAAAAGATGTTTATGATTTCATGCAAAAGTTGTTCCACTATCAGATGTTAAAAAATAGGAATGTGGCTGTTGTGTATTCGAAATTACCTTTCCTAGACCATGAGTTTCCATCATGGATTCTTCATATGTTGACTGGCTGACGATCTGGTAGAGGGTGGTTACTGTTTGGCTGGAGAAGTTGCTTTCACTTGATGAGGTGTCACTTTAGTAGCAATTGTTGGCAAGAAAGTAAAAGGTGATTGGTTGAAGAACATATCATCAGGAGAGTTTATTTTTGCTAAGAGGTGTGGTTTTTAAGTAGAGAAGTGCAAAGTGGACATCTTTATATTGTCTGGGGTGAGGAACATAAATCTAGGAAATGTTAAGTTTTTCCTTGGCTTGAAGTATTCGTCAAATTAATCCATAGTAATGGAGTACTTCTTTATGTCAATTTCATTGAAAGTAAAAGTGATGTACACTTCCTTTGCTTTCCAATGCAATAAAGTAAAATGGAAGATTTGACTAAGTCATTTGGCTAAAACATTCAGTGGCCTGGAGAAATATCTGGAAACTGTCCTTCCAAGCCTTTCACAACTCAGCAAGATTAAATGTGCTGCCTAAGTTTAATGCTTTTGGAGGTTTCAGACAGTCCATTTTGTAAGTGGAAACATACACCACAAATTTAAGTGGAAATTAACACCACAACAAAAAATAATCTGTGATATATGATCATTGACAGGCAGCTATAAACTTCTGACACCATATTAAATGTATTAGACAAAAACAAAGGAAATACAAAATGATATAATAACAAACAAATTTTATCCTAAACTCAATATGCACAGCTCGTGAGAACATCATGAATCATCTTCCTATTGAGTGTCTATCACATACTGCACATATCCTTTAATATTGGTTATGATATACTCCTCATTAGTGGTTATATCAGGGTGGTTAAAGCTATAAATAGTAAGTAAATCAAATACATAATACATACCAGATATTGTGGCAACAAAAAATCCAAAACTAAGCACAACCAAATTATAGATTCTTACCTTTTTGAATGATTCTTGACAGCTGTGGCTATCATAGCCCACATGTTCATTACTATATTTGAAAAAAAAGATGGTTTAACAAGAAAAAAGCAAATAGTCACAAAGCAGCTAGAAAACAAATATAATAATTTTAAATGAATTGATATGGAACTCCAAATAACTTCAAATGTATCTTGTAAAATAAGAATTTACTTGCATGTATTCCTACAAAAATGATTAACAGTTCTTTTCTGATAATATTAACATGCACTGGGGTCAAATTGGGAAAAAACAGTGTACAAATTGGGAAAAACAGTGTACAGTTGCATGAAAGATTGGGGCAGACTCTTGGTCAGTTGTAGTCAATAAGACAGTAGAGGTGAAGCAGTGACAGCCTGAAGCCTCAAATATTATGCTGTTGTCAAGAAAGGGACCAGCTACAGCAATATAGCTATAAAATTGCTAAAAACAGAAACTGTGACAATAAATGGTGGTTCTCACATCACAAATCCTTGAATGCTGAACTAAATTAGACAATACCAATATAAAGATTGCCTCTGAATTCAAATATCTTGGGAGTACAAACTAATTGAACACTGGCTTTCATTTGCAATCCATAAATTTCATGAAGTGAAATAAGTCCTACAAAATGGGAGGTCAGTTTATGACATTTCTCTGATCCAAAATTAAGTACAATTTGATAATGATAATAACATTAAGAAATTGGAAATGGAATGGACTTGTATGCTTCAGCACATGTTCAAAGGTGGATTAAAATAAAAAAAATAAAGCACCTCCAAGCACCAGTAATCAAGATAAAGCTACTGGAAATTTAGACCATATATATGTCTATTGCAACAAAGATATATATATGAACCCAGAGTCATGGCCACACAGAAAATTGACTTTTGAAGTGGATGGTAAATTTTACGGGCATCCAAAAAAACAATGACTAGACAACATCAAGGCAGATATAGCTTCATTGAAGATCAAAAAAGATCTAGCAGCTGATCGTATTGACTGGAGAAGAGCCATCAACTCAAAAAGAGAGACAAAATGGAGTCCAACTCCAGAAGCTGGGAAAAGAAGATGTATAAATTATATATAACATATAATTATATATAAGAGGAGCCATGGCTTAATGGTTAGTGCAACTGCACAAGAATTCCAGGTTCGATTCCCCGAGTGGGCGACTTGGTAAATTTAAAAAAAAAGCTATTGGTTGACATCAGGAAGGGCATCCGGTCAAGAAACTACTCACTGCCAAATCCAAGTCCCTGTGAAGGGCACTGTCTGAGCCCCAGTTACTGGGGGAAAATGATGTTAAAACCCACCCAAAAAATACTGGATGCAAACCCCTTAAATACATTTCAAGAAAATTGTATCTGAAATGGTTAGCACACTGTGTATGCATGAAAAGAAAGATCAATGGATGCTAAAGGCTAGAAAGATTTACTGGCATTTACACACAGCAACTAAGACATTTAATGACAGACAAAATCAGTTTCATGCAGTGTATCAATGAATGATATTAACAGAAGTCACATACTTAAAAACTATACAAGTGAAGAGATATGTATATACACTCCAAGCTAGATATAGTATTAACACACAAGCATATGATAATTTACAGCCCAAGGAGCCTCACATTGAATTCAGTATACAAAATATGATGTCATTAAGGTTATGTTAGGTCTGATAAAAACACTTATTACTTAAGTACAGGCAAACAACTCACACAGACACACAAGCAAACAGTGGATTAAATATTTTGGCATTCATGTATCAATATTTTTATGCATTTTCAAACAACTCACAGGTCAGGAACACATACAAGTAAACATATTTACTAAAACTTGTCTCTCATTTAACTTACAAAAATTACAATAAGATATTTACAATTAAAAATGGTTAATCATTACATCATGCAAAATTTGCAGTCTAAAAAACATGGCACTATAATATTTTTTGCCGAATTCTCTCCTGAGTGAAATTTAGTTAGGAGTGAAATTTCAAATATGTGACCTGCAACCCCAAATACCACAATCAAATGGACTTGGAAAAAAACCTATTCAGACTATAAAAAACATCTTCAAAAATGCAGAGAGTGGTGGCAATGTAAATAGGGCATTACCTGTGTAGTGTAGTACACAAAATGACAATAGGTTATCCCCTGCTGAAATGCTTATGGGGAGTCAACTCAAACCAAAACTCAGCAATAATTCACAAGGAGGGAATAAGAGAAATCCAAACAATGTGAAAATGTGAAATTTGGAAAGGGTGCATGAAGGTATTATCATGATTCGTAAAATCATATACAGTAATAACCAACACTATAGGCTATCCATGAATTGAAATGTTTGTTACAAATGGTGATTATTGGTCTGATCATGCTATAATTGTCAAACAGTTTGACATCATCTACAAAATGGAAAATGAAAATATTTCATGAGACATCCAGTTTTAAGCTACGTGTACTGCAACTATTCACAATTTTCTCTACATTCTTCCTTATCACTGTCATCCTGGTACCACCAGGCTTTGGCATGTTGTTAGATCAAAGAATTTACCCTTTTCCTTAGAATAAATTGAAATGCCATTTGACTCCTGTGCTATTTACTGTGAGAGTAAAAGAAAGTTCTCCTGACCAGAAGAAAGCAATTGAACCAAAGCTACATAGCAATCTGAAAATTAAGCATTGATTTCAAGAGTCCACTACCAAGTAACAACATGAAGTTTTTTTTAATGTCATTCTTGAATATTCTAGATTCCCATTTATCTTCCCATGTCCTAATGTTTCAACCTTTACCATATTGTTTTCTCTTTTTGCCATGCTGGCCTTTGTAGACTATAACAGACGTTCTTTACTCATAAGTTGAGAGTTAAGAAAGTTTTTAACCAGCAATGGTGTAGCCGTGTGTAGGACCACAAGCTACAATCCTGCATGGAATAGTCAAGTCAACAAGTTTTCTGGTAAATTTGGAAAGGTCTTACTGTGTGACTAAAGTCCAAGGCTCTTCCATATGAATACTACCAGGATGTTCTTCCCAAAGTATTGCATGTGGCTTCCTCTTCTCTTATGTAGTACTACAAATAAAACACCTCATGAGTGTTTACTGGGGTTTCTTCATCATTCTTTAACAAGCAGCTCTATTCCATCATGGATGACTGTCCCTGGTCCTGTTTATGTCAAACATTCAGCTATTTTTATCATGATTAGTTAGTAGAAGGTTTTGTTCACAAAAGTGGAAACCTTGGCAGTAAAATATGTTTATTCTATTTATCTTTTATATAAAAGTCTCTAAAATGGTAATATTATTAGAAACTGTTGTAAGTTACATTAACAATGGGCACTCTGGATCATCCTCTAGACTGCAAAAAAAGCTCTCATTGGGTCTAATTTTCAAAAGATAAAGGAGCAAGTAGAGTAAATATTGGGCTGAGAATAAGAAATGTCAGTATATGTATGTCTATCAATTAAATACTAACAAAAATGTGATGAGATATTGCAGGTGGCCATACAGAGTGAAAAGAAAAGATATGCTACCATGAAAAAAATATCCAACAACCAATACTCTAAACCGTTTAATTTTCAAATCCTTTATGTTTACTCACTTCTTTTTCTATCCACCTTATCCACTTGTTTCTTTTTAGTAAATAAACAAAACCAAATGTAATTGTATGTGAACAAATGTTTTAGTGAATCCACTTTTTATAAAGGGAAATTTATTACAATTTCAACTCAGTGATCCCAATCATCACATCAAGTACTACTGTTTTTGAACACCTAAGTATCTTGCTTACATCCAGTACTTACCAAAAGATTTCTTTGCAAGCATCACATGTGAATGGTAGAAAATCTATGAATATAAAAGAATACAATACATCAAATTGATACTTCAGTCTATATTGGCAATTAACCATACATGTCTATAATCTTCAACAATAAGCTCCAAGTTCATATGACAGTCAATTGCTTCCAAAGAAATGGAATTGTAATAAACTGTGGCAATGACCACAGTTGTAATTTTATCAATGAGATCTCAACTTTTGTTGTTCTACTAGTGAGTGGCCAGTCTCCATTATTTCAAAGTCATGATAATTCATTTTCAAAGGCTTTCCACAAATAAGAAAAACCACAAATTTTCACACTATAATTTCTTATAACAAAAACTGCTTCTCAGAATGTTGTTGATGTTAAAAGCAGCTTTATAGAAAAGGTAAGTTATTTTATAAGCTTGTAGGTCAAATAAGAAGAAAAAAAAGTTTTTTGAGGGTCAGAAATAATCATGGATCTTGACCACTCAGCATACATTAGTTTCACACAGAGATAATGTTGTTGAAGAAACTATTTTAGTTGCTGCTGTTTTAAGTGCTCCTCTTCATCAGCTTAATAACCATGTGTCACTTCAACAAACTTCAAGTCATCTCCCAAGCTCTTGAACCTTACAGACATAAGCCTGTTGTTTTAGTTGTGGAGTTCTTGGATACCTGTATTTTTTTAAATGTTTCAAAGTGAGATGCAGCAACTCTGTTTTTACGTGTTTTATAGTTTCTTGCCTAATATTTTAACCAGAAAATCATTATATAAAGACACAAATTCAGTTTCATGCTCTAACTAACAAAAGCCTCATGGTACCATAGAAATTATCTGCAAACATGTCTATTGTATAAAAATATAACTAAGATAAGCCTATGTTAAAACAAAATGTAATTAAGAGCTTCTATAAAAATTAAAGGGGTCAGCAAAAAACCCCAGCAAGTCAACAATACAGAAATAAATCTAACAAGCACAAAATTTACGATAGNATCAACACGTATTGATTTGCCAACTGATAGGTATTCGAGGTGATATCAAAACTGTTGATGAGGACTTCCGTTTGTGGCTCAATGACAATGTCTTAGATATTTAGCATTTTTTGTTGTTGATCATACGCATATATAACAATAAGCTCCAAGTTCATATGACAGTCAATTGCTTCCAAAGAAATGGAATTGTAATAAACTGTGGCAATGACCACAATTGTAATTTTATCAATGAGATCTCAACTTTTGTTCTTCTACTAGTGAGTGGCCAGTCTCCATTATTTCAAAGTCATAATAATTCATTTTCAAAGGCTTTCCACAAATAAGAAAAGCCACAAATTTTCACACTATAATTTCTTATAACAAAAACTGCTTCTCAGAATGTTGTTGATGTTAAAAGCAGCTTTATAGAAAAGATAAGTTATTTTATAAGCTTGTAGGTCAAATAAGAAGAAAAAAAAGTTTTTTGAGGGTCAGAAATAATCATGGATCTTGACCACTCAGATGGAAGCAATTTAAATGCCTCACTGAACTTTTGTGGCAATACCATTGACAAAACTCTGCCTTGATACACAATTCATAAAGCAACTCATTTATTTAAATTGTGAGCTGAATGTTTGAAAAGGCTCCTGTTTCAATTGACTGGTTTGATGAATTCATATTTGAAGACTAGTATTTTCAGGTGGCATTACCTCAATGCAGCAAAACTGAAAAAAGAGAATCTGGCATTGGAAATGAAAGATCAAAACTACTGGAAAGAAAGAGTCATAGAATTTTGACCAAGGTCAACTTAAGCCTGAGCCTTCAGCATACATTAGTTTCACACAGAGATAATGTTGTTGAAGAAACTATTTTAGTTGCTGCTGTTTTAAGTGCTCCTCTTCATCAGCTTAATAACCATGTGTCACTTCAACAAACTTCAAGTCATCTCCCAAGCTCTTGAACCTTACAGACATAAGCCTGTTGTTTTAGTTGTGGAGTTCTTGGATACCTGTATTTTTTAAAATGTTTCAAAGTGAGATGCAGCAACTCTGTTTTTACGTGTTTTATAGTTTCTTGCCTAATATTTTAACCAGAAAATCATTATATAAAGACACAAATTCAGTTTCATGCTCTAACTAACAAAAGCCTCATGGTACCATAGAAATTATCTGCAAACATGTCTATTGTATAAAAATATAACTAAGATAAGCCTATGTTAAAACAAAATGTAATTAAGAGCTTCTATAAAAATTAAAGGGGTCAGCAAAAAACCCCAGCAAGTCAACAATACAGAAATAAATCTAACAAGCACAAAATTTACGATAGCTTAGCCAAAAGCAGTGGAGTGATGAAATAATTGCAGTGACAGTGGTGCCCGGCGGTAGTGGTAATAATGCTGGTATTGGTTAAGGGCAGCAAAAAGTTGTAGCCTGAGAACGTATGATTTTCTTTAATCTTAACCATTTGGTCATTTCTAAGGGGCTACAAGCTACTGTCCTTTCTTTTAACATAAATTTAAAGTTTGTTCCACAAATTTGAGTGAAAAAACAACCAGTTTATGACCTCTTAAACTTTCACAAGCTTACCTAGTTTTCTGCATGTCACCAAATGGCAATGTTTCCCCAGGTCTGGAAATTCCATCCTGTTAAAGTTAAACAAACAGATCAACAGTGTTACGCTTTGTACCAGTACTTTTATTAAAAACTTGACGGGATAAAGACTAATAGGAAGGCTCAGCACTTAATAAAAAACAACCAAAAACCTATCAAGTACGAAAAGTGATTTCCTAACCTGTCTTATCTAAGCAATCCAATTCAGAAACGACGAGGTTACAAGCAGAGCACGGTGCTCCTTCTTTTCAATTACCAAAAATCATCTTCATCTGGAAATTACCAAATGATCACAAGCTGAGACACTTTTTCATAATCATCTTCACAGCAGCACCATCACAACAAAGTTCAGGATAATCATGTAATCAACAGAGGAAGTGACAATTTGGCTGGGAACTCTGTTGTGAAAAATTCCATTGAAACCCAGTTTAGTAACGAGGCTATATATCTAACCAAAGGGAGGCTAAAGTTTAACTATGGCTCTTTTCTGGTAGAAGTTTATGGTTGCCACTGATAGTGAGTGTTAGTACCTTTAAATCATCGACAATAATCAAATTATTCCTTTGTAATCGATAGTATCAGGTCTGGTATTTATAACCAGGCTTTTTTAGTCAAATAATATCCCGTTTCATTTTTAATTTTTTAGAAAATGGCAAAGAAGACCGATAAAAAAAAGGGCCGATCTACCATCAGTGAAGTTGCAACTCGAGAGTTCACTATAAACATACACAAACGAATACATGGAATGTGAGTTATTAGTTTATCTTTATTTTGTACATATATTTGATGAAAGCCTAAAAGGACTGTTTGTGTTCAATGGCATAATTTGCAGCAACGCCGCAGCAGTACCAAGCAACAACAAATATGTTTCTACTTTTAGGGAAAAGTCTTGTGTGACCAGTGGCTTTGAATCGCAATCGATCATTATTTTTAGTTAGTATTTAATACCACGACTAGGTAATTTATTTTGATAGGTGATGATGGGCTTTATGGAATAAATGAATCGGTAAATTGATAATTATTTTTGTTGACCTGCAGTTCGTATCTTGCACGCATTGTCACATTGATAAAACAGACTTTTTGTTTTCTCCGGTTTGTTCGATATCCAGCCAAAATCCTAATGAAATGTTTCACTTTTAATAGTACGACTTAACTCTACATAAGATTTAGTATTTTATTAATGCAGGTAGATAATACGCTTGTTATTTGAATGTGGCAGGATACTTTTTGTTGCTCAGCAATAAGACTAGAAATATTCTTTTCGAATAACTTCCACATTCTTATTTTGCCTGTTTAAATGTATCATCTTCAATCCCACTTCTGAGATTTGCTTTAAAACAGCATTCTTTAATGTTAATGTTCATGTCATAATAGCCAGTGCAGTCGCACTGTAACCAGAAGGTTTTGGGTTTGATTTCCTAAGTGGGTAAATAAACTTTAGAACTTAGCCATGGGTTACCCTCAGGAATAAATGCAGAACCCTCAAGAAATTCCCTACTGTCTTTTCTGTTCTGATGCCAAATTTCTGTATCTTGGTTACTTAAAGGTTTGTTAGCTTATAAAATCAGTCATATTATTTTTCATTATTGCCCTTAAGTACCAGAATTTTGCAGAACTGTTGATTCTGGTATTACAGCACAATTGTGATGCTGCAATTTTTGATATACAGTCAGTTTTACAATTTTCCATCCTGCTTCTTTATCTTACCACTTGTATGTTAAGGAGACATTGCCCCATTAACTTGTTATTTTTGATATTTTTTGTTTGCAAGGTTTTGGTCTTGTAGATTGTATAATCTTGCAATGGATCTTACATCACTAAAAACTTAGCTGTTATTGTTTTCTGAAATGTTGTTTTAAACTTCTTATGTGAACAGTTGTACTGCATATTTGAGGAATGTTATACTACTCTGATTTTTTGCGTCCAACACATGCTAGGATGTAAAACGGACGTTAAACCGAATATGATGATGATGATGATGATGATTTTGAAGAATGGAAATAATAAACTCCATTTCTGTATGTTTTTAATCTTGCATCTTGAAACATGATTCAATTATGGCTTTTTCCAACAAAGTAGGGGATTTTTTTGTATTTAGGCTAAAGAATTTTACTTTAAATTCCTTCACCTTTATGTGAAGCTGATACAGTACTTTTGTGCTGCAACTTCTTGGGTATAATTACTTATTGCACTTTTCTTGTATAGTTTATATATAGTTTTCTTGCCATTAGGTATTTTCATTTTGGGTTTTTAATTTGGTATTTTGATTTCTTAGAGGGTTCAAAAAGAGGGCACCTCGTGCAATCAAGGAAATTCGCAAATTTGCTGAAAAGATGATGGGAACTCCTGATGTTCGTATTGATACTGGTGTCAACAAATATGTTTGGGCCAAAGGGATCAGGTAGTGAAACTATTCATTTTCTTAAATTCTGTTTTTATTTTGGGTTTTGCTCTTTTCACCACCCTTATTTTTATTTTATGTTATGGTATTTGATTGTTTGGCTCAGCCATTTCTTGAGGTGCCACACATTCTTTACCTGTAAAATGTGCATACCTTTTGGTATTGTTAAGATGTACAAAGACCAGACCACCAGGAACTGTTGCAAAAAAAGAGGTGGCAGCTGGAAATATATTATTTATCTACCTTAACAACTCATTTCTAATTCAGGAAATGGTATTTATGGGGCTAGAGTTAGATAAATCATCAACGCCCACAAATATTAAATTGATGCACGAAAGCAACATTTCTTTTGTGATTCTAATTTTCTAGATTAGTATATAACCCAGTTTTATGAAAAAGTTTTATGATTGATACCACTGGAGAAAAAGTTTTTTTTAATGAGATGTTTTTACATTTATTGACTAAATCTGGTACGCTGAGTTCAAATATGACCTTAGATTTTGCATCATATGTCCAGTTTATATAACACCCTCATTAGAAAAAAATGAGCTTTTCCTGTTCAAATGAAATTTTAATATCCTCAAAGCAACATAACTACGTAGATACTGAAACGAAATTACAACAAAAAAAACATAGTTCTTGATAGTAAAACAATAAATTGAGTTATTCATTGTGAAAAGCTGAAAATAATATCATAAAATAGTCTTATGGCTGTGAAATGTTCCATCAAACACAAAATGAAAACAAAATCTATGCAGCTACGTCATGCAGTTCATGACTGCAGGAAACATTGTTTGTAGCTTTTTGCAAACAGTTGCACTGAGGGAGGTCTTTTTTAATACTCCAAAAATAATTGGCTAGCACATGCGAGCCCTACCTTTCTTGGTACCACTCCTTGATATCTCATAAGTCCTTGTGAAACCTTCCTCCCTGTGCATCACTCAAATCCCACCAAGTTATTGTGGAACTGATCCAAATAACTAAACATAAAATGTAGCTTTATGCTCATGTTAAATCCTAGCTTTTCAAAGGCTTTTAGTAGTCTGCAAACAATTTCCTTGTAGATTTTGTCTTTTTCTTTCCTCAAGAATTTTATCACTATGTCCTTAAATGAAATCCAATTCTTCAAGCCTGTCATCTTGTATTAGTTGTCAAATTTGTGGTCCTTCAAATATTCCTGCTCTGCCCTTTTTTGTAGCTAATGGCTGGGAATGCTTCTCTAATATAAAGGAAATGTGGACTAGACTCATCCAGAGATTTAACAAATTGCTTCATTTTACCCAGTTTAATATGTAGAGGAGGAAAGATGATTTTTTCTCTGGATACAATCTGTTGATTTTTCATGTCTAGATTGCCATGATTCAGTGTTCTGCGTACTGGCCAGCTTTTCTTTGACCAATGGTTTGTGCAACCTCTGCTGCCCCACATACAAAGAAAGCAGGGATATTTGGTAAAGCTCCTTTCCAGGCCAAGAAGCAGATTTACCATTTTCAGGTCAATGCATATGACCCATTCATGTTTATGGTAGTGAAGTAGCTCAATTACAGTCTTGATGCTATCATAAGACTCTTTAAGCAGGACTGAGTGACCATGAGGGACAGCTCCATACTTGTTTGTGTTATGGAGTAGCACACATTTCCAAGCTATGTTTCAAACTGTCTATGAATAGTCACCAGTCAGCTGGTGCATAGTGTTGTAGATCCAGCTCAGCAAGTAGACCTGGAACACTGTTGCAAAAAACAAATCTTCGGTAAGTAGGTGCTTCTCCCTAACTCTCAATGCCAACAACTGATGCTTTCTTAGAAAGGTTTAAATCCCTTGCTACATCATTTACGTCTGCTTGGCTGAATCGTTCAGGACTACACTCGAGTACCATTTCTGAGCCTTAAGAATTCGAACTACTTGTTGGGTCTGATTCAACCTCATGTTCAAAAGGAGGTATAGGTAGATAATCTGAATGTTGTACTAGATGGATTGCAGATTCAAGGGATGGATACTTGATTTTGTGTTTTTGTGGGATTCTTTTGCTTTGACTGCTTTTTTTAACTAGACAAAAAGGCAATCTGAGCTATGGTCCTTTGGCTCTCGCCAAATCACTGGGATAGCAAGTGGCATGTTTGCTTTCTTTCCTTTGCTCCATTCCCTGTGTTTTTTATAGCAAGTTCAACAAACTTTTTGCTGGGCCCTTCTCTTGTCTTGATCCCCTAGTCTTGTTCCAAAATATGCGAAAAATGCTTGTCTCACAAAACTGTTAATGTTTAGTCAAACAAACTGCTAACCTGTTGATAATGCTCCCAGCTTATTCAAACAGGTATGTAGCACCATGTTTACTAAAAATGCTGTGTTTCTGCACTTCTTCTTTATCTTTCGGCTGCTCCCTTTAGGGGTCGCCACAGCGGATCAGTTTCTTCCATTTTTCACAGTTCGTCACATCTTCTCTCCGCACTCTAGCTGCTCTCATGTCCTCTGTCAACACATCCATATATCTTCTTTTTGGTCTCCTACGCTTTCTTCTCCCAGGCACTTCCATTTCCAAAACTCTCCTTCCAATGTAATCTTCTTCCCTCCTATTAACATGTCCGAACCATCTGAGTCTTGCTTCTCTTTGCTTGTCGCTCAGTCTTCTCACATGGGTTGTACCTCTTATGTGCTCGTTCCGGATTCTGTCCAACCGGGTGACGCCAAGTGACCACCGTAACATACGTAGCTCTGCGACTTCTAGCTCGGCTTCCTGTTTTTTGGATGTTGCCACTGTCTCTAGCCCAAAGAGTAATGCTGGTCTTACAACTGTCTTGTAAACTTTCCCCTTTACTTCCGGTGAAATCTTTCTGTCACACAATACTCCTGTGACCTTCCTCCATCCGTTCCATCCTGCTTGTACACGCTTTTTCACCTCCCTGTTGCAGTCTCCATCGCTCTGTACAGTGGACCCCAAGTACTTAAAGTCATCCACCTTCTTTACTTCTGCTCCTTGCATCCTTATTTCATCCTGATCTCTTCCGTTTAAGACCAAATACTCTGTTTTCGCTCTGCTTATTTTCATCCCTCTTTTCTCCAAGGCGTCTCGCCACTCTTCTAGTTGTTCCTCTACCTCGTCTCTGGTCTCACTGCACAGCACAATGTCGTCTGCAAATAACATGCTCCAGGGCTCCTCTTTCCTTACTTCTTCTGTCAACCTATCCATGACTATGGCAAATAAGAAAGGACTTAGGGCTGATCCCTGGTGTAGTCCAACTTTAACCTCGAACCAGTCAGTCAATCCGGTTGCACTTCGCACGGCTGTCATGCTATCTTTATACATGTCTTGCACTAACTTAACATACTTTTCTGTTACTCCCGACGTCCTCATGCAATACCATAGTTCTTCTCTTGGTACCCTATCATAAGCCTTCTCCAGGTCGACAAACACACAATGTATCTCCCTTTGTCCTTCCCTATACTTCTCCATGAGTATGCGCAGAGCAAATAGTGCATCTGTCGTGCTTTTCCCTGGCATGAAGCCGTACTGTTGTGCACAGATTCTGACCTCTTGTCGCAGCCTTGCATCCAGTAATCTCTCCCACAACTTGATTGCATGACACATCAGCTTGATGCCTCTGTAATTTCCACACTCTTGTGCGTCGCCCTTGTTCTTGTACACCGGAATCAGCACACTTCTTCTCCATTCATCTGGCATTTTCTCGCATACAAGGATTTGGTTAAAAAGCTTCGTAAGTACTTCTAGACCCTGTCGACCTAGGCACTTCCAGGCTTCAATGGGGATATTGTCAGGGCCTACTGCTTTTCCATTTTTCTTTCTTTTCAATGCCTTTTTGACTTCACTTATTTCTATCTGCTCGAACTCACGATCCATCCTCTCTGCTGCCTCACCCTTTGGCTCTCTGGGATTTTCCGTATTCATGAGACTTTCAAAATAGCTTTTCCACCTTTGTAGTACTTCCGCTTCCCTTGTAAGTAGCCTTCCATATTCATCTTTGACAACTCTAACTTGCTGAATGTCTTTTGATGCTTTGTCTTTTTGCTTCGCTATCCTGTACAAATCTTTCTCACCTTCCTTTGTGTTTGGCTTGTGGTAAAGATCACTGTGTTTCTTCCTTTGCCTTAGCAACTTCTCGTTTGGCATCCTTTCGCTTATCAATGTACTCCCTTTTATCATTCTCATTGTTTGAATGGTCGTACCTTTTCTTTGCTTTCTTTCTTTTGATGCTTTCCTGCACTGCATCATTCCACCACCATGTTTCTTTGTCCTTCTTCTGGCCCCCTTTTGTTACTCCTAAGACTTTCCTAGCGGTTATTCGTATTTACTCCATAATGTGTGACCAGTTTTCAAGCACATCTGTTTCTGTGCTGAGCACCTCTAGTATCTCGTCACTGAAGATTCTCCTGCACTCTATGCACATTGTCATAAAAACAAAGACTTCATTGCATGTTTGCAAAATAACAACAAAAAATAAACTGGAAATTGGTTATTCAAAATTTCAAACAAAGCAAGCTGAGATGGAAATTTGTGATAATTCGTGATTTTTTGTGAAATCATATAGAGAAAAATCTGGACATATAGGAAGAAAATAGAAGTCATATTTGAATTGAGCACAGAATTAGTAGAATTCACTCAAGAAACTTGATTACTTTTATCAAAAGTTGAAAATTCTTTTCCAGTGTAGTGTAAAATTTACATGACTTTTTAATTAGAAAATTGATGGTGACAAGTGATGGTTGAAACAGAAGTCGCACCACCAAATTTTCTAAAATGAGTTTATTGTTGGAGTTGTTCTTCTTCAGAGCTCTGCTCCAACACAATCTGTTAGTTTTTTGGAAACTCTCTTTTTAGGTTTGGGTTGGTGTTTAGATGATTAAATGTATTGACTTCCTGTTGATTTCGATCAAGAGAATTATATTATTCAGGTGGTAGGTGCAGTGGGATGTGCATGCTAGTGAGAACTTGTCAAACACCTAAGATTTGAGACTGGTCTTAATTCTCTTGGAAGAGAATGGAGGAGGAAGTGGGGTTTTTTCAGTGTGGGTGAAAGGCAGTTGATGCTCTTATATTGAAAGTTAAGGCCTTATCACCACCAGTATTCATGTACATTCATTCTGCTGTGAATCCAGTTTTAGTTGCTTCTCCTCTTGAGGATTATTTATCAAGGAAGCTGCTTAGTTTTTCATTTCTTATATTCTTGGTATTCTTACACATTGCCCTATGTGTTATTATATTTTAAGCCTGTAAAGGCTGATTCTTTTATTGCACTTTAAGTACCCTACTCCTGGGACAGTCTTGTATGTGTAAGTCTACCACATTTCCTAGCATGGAGTACTGTTGTCATATATGGACTGGCGCTCCTTCATTTCATATTGATGTTCCTGATCAAATTCAGAGACCTCTTTGTTGGACTAATAGATCAAAATCATACTTTGACTTTTCATCCTTGACCCCATTGATTTTTTCTTCTCTTTTTTGACAGGATCATACAGAGTGGCATGCTTTGTTTGGTTTTTAACTATTATATTTTATGATAATATTAGGATCTGTGCAAAATCTTATAGCATATTTAGGGGTGGGTGCATGTATTCCCTTTTCTGAAGCTTTTTTCCCATCCCCTTTTTCTTCCATTTGCTTTAACCTTGCTTATCACTCTCCCAAATGACCAGTTATTAGTTACATTTTTACTGCACCTTAAAGCCACCTTAGTAAAATTAGGTTTTTTATGCAGATTAATTTATTTCCTTTTATCTGTTTTATCGTTTTATGTGCACCAGTTTGGCAAAATAATTTGCCGTTGTGGGATAAATTAGTCCTAAATGTGAAGAAGAGTGCGTTTGAATACATAAAGATTTTAGTTTGTAGTTGATGAATATTTTTACATACATATCACACTTATTACTTCGTATATTTTGACAGGAACGTTCCATTCAGGATTCGTGTCCGTTTAGCAAGACGAAGAAATGAAGATGAAGACAGTCCTCATAAACTTTACACCCTTGTGACAGTTGTCCGTGTACCAACGTTTAAAGGACTTTCAACGCAGAATGTCGAAGCTGATGTTTGAATAGTACAATAATAGCAATATATTAGCAGTAATCTCTTTTTCTGTGGTTGTTTCCCCGCGCTAGCTGGCACTTGTTCACGTATGTTAGTTACTTAACTTGGTAAGCAGCAAAATAATGCCATCGTGGAAGAATTAATTAGCAGCAGTGAATTATAAATAGGGTTGCGTAAATTTAGCAATGCATTGAATATGAGTATGGCATGCAGAGACGTTTCAGACTAGGATACACTTGTAGTCGCTGGCACCAGTTTTCATAAGCCCTGTTTCATCAAATCTGGGTAAAAAGATAAAAGGGAACAATTATTTTTCAAATATGCAACTCGACAATACACAATGATCAAGGGCAAAATAGAATCCTAACAAACTATTGCAAATAAATGTCCCCTCAGCCAAGTCGATGGATTTCGGGATATGTCTTAACCATCGTTTACAAAAATTCGATTGATACTGTTATTACAAAAATGTACAGCTGATATTGTGGATATTCAATTACAGAATATAATTGTGGTTTTTGTAAAAGTGGGAAGCAGACCAATTTTTAAAACAAGTCAATTTGTCCAACATTGTAGGTTGCTAGAGGAGAGCCTGGTAACCATTCATACATTTTATAGCAATTGTCTTCGAGCGCTTTTTGAAATAATTTTCGGACTCCCTGGGGGCAGAATAATGACTGCCCTCGCCAACTTACGCTTCCCAGAAGAAAAAGTCACCTTTCAAAGTGAATGGTAAAAATATTGCTACAGAAACGTTCACATTTACGTTAAAAATATTGTAACGAAAATTGACTCGTAACCTGTTATTGTCAACACGGTAATTTTTTTATATTTTGATGACGAGATCTTTGTTTTGAACACCCTCTCAATAAAAAGCCATTTTATTCACCACCAACATGGCCATTTAATTGAAAATGTTGAGTTTGGACTTTTGTCATGTTAAACATCCTGCTACTGCAAGGGGAACTTAAACGATGCCTTGAAATATAAACAAATAAGCGTAAGTAAACAAACGGGACCTCGAATGAAAAGAAACCCAAATGTAAACTATTTTCTATATGCGATAAATATTGTTTAAATAAGTTTAACCTTTTGTATGATCGACCTTTCTGCACGGCTGTGAATCTTTGACTTTGTTAGCCGATACACGCTGCAATCTCGAGGCTGCTGGGATGAATTTCTACGAAAGAATGGTTCGGATCTCTTCGAATACCGATTGGAAATTGTGTTTGAATGAGTCGAGGTGAATAGCGGCCTGTTGTGCACTGAGAGAGACCTATGAAGTTTCTTGGCCAACCAATGAAGAAGAGAACATTTGAATATCTGCCTCTCGGCGAAAAAGTCACAAAAAGCCGTGCCTGTGGACGTTAGCGAAGGAACTTTACAGAAAATTTTTAAGAAATCCAGGGATCGAAAATCCCGAACCTTACACGTGACCGTACACGTTTGAGCAGATTGATTCCGCAAACATCAAATCGACGAAGGCACAGAGAGAGGGATTTGAAAAGACGTAGGAAATCGGGGAAACAAAAGTTTAAAATTCTCTTTCATTAAGGATTATTGGCATGGTTATTAGCTTAATTAAGCTCAGTGAATTGATGAATTAAAAAAATGTATACTGCGCTTGCTAAAGAATTTTTTTCAAAATTGATGACAATTTTACTGTTATCCACACTAGCCCCATATTTTGTTGTCAACAATTGTACCCCTTTGCCACCTCTTGATAATGTAACAATTGAACTTAGTCCAACAGGTTTGAAAAAGAACTTGGAGAAGTTTTAGGCTCAAATAATAAGAAACACTGTCTTTTTATACCATGTATTAGGTATTTTTACAGAAAAACGAATCTTGATTTCCTATTATCCGGGGTCTGTTTTACTAATAATTGAAGTCTTATCTGATCTAGTGCGGAGTTTATGGGTTAGATATTCCGACTACACGTCTCTGCCAGTCTTTACAATCCAATATGCAGTGATTAACTATTCAGATAACAGTCTGCCATTTTCCGCAACTATTGGACAAGGGTTCATAACTTCTGCTTTAACCATATCGACGTGTTTTTTTCTCTAAGTGATTCTCAGATGTTTTTGGTGACTGTCAGTTTGCGTAATATTGAGTGATAATAGTTGTGTTTTAAGCACATGTATTTATTTCAGACAGTTTTTCTCTTTCCGGTACCCCTGCTTGTTAAGGACAAATTTTGTTGACAGTTTCACGCATTTCACGTAAAATTATTTCATTCAAACCCCTTGTTGCTATAGAAATTACATGAAATTGTCATATTAGTTTATGGTTTGTTGGGTAAAATATTTTTTATAATTTTCTACCACTATATTGGAACATACCTTTAATTTATCTCTGCATTTGTAATTTCTAATGCTGTTGTTTGAATGTACTTCCCACAGAATCTCAATGTCTCAGGAATGAGTGAATGGTCCCCACTTGTACTTTTGATTTTATGGACTTTATAGGAACCAATAATTCTCCTCTAGATATATCTGTATGGCAAGGTAGTATGCACAATGCGAAATATCTATTGCAACATTTGTTAAATTTCAATTGTTCAGAAGATCTTCAAAGTAAACAAAATTTGCAAATAATAATTGCAGTAAGCAATTAACGTTTTTCCTTTTGGAATTTCTTTTATCAACCTTTGCTGTCACGTGTGTTGTCGATTTTTTGGTAATTTGGCTTATAACTGAGTACCATTTGTTTGTATTATTTAACCTGGCAGCATACACTTCTTTATAGGATTTCTCTTCAAGATCAAGGTCATTTTAAAGAGCCTGTTGAGATATGTGAGGCATATCTCTCCAGGTCGAACAGCCTACACGATTTCGATTATTTCAGTAATTTTTCCTGGCCAGATTTTGCTACGGAACCATTGTCACGCTACCTTGATTAAGCCATTTAGTTCTGGTGCAGGTCTTCCACGGTAATACCAGCTTACTGCTCTTAGCAAATCCTTTGCCTATGACACCATCCTTCTCTTGGTTAATGCCTGGATTAATGTAGTTAATAAAGGAGCTAGACCACTTTCTGACTTGTGTAGCGTATTGTTCTTGTCAATCATCCGATATTGTCATTGTAGAGAAATTATATCGAGTTCGACTTATCGATGTTTGAATTTCTCTGACTTATTTGAATGATACTAATGACTCTGCTATGGTCAGAGTATTGAATTGACTCCTATCAGTATTATATCATTGTTTTTAATAAGAAATGATAATCTTTAGGTTTTGTAACGATGGTATTTAGACGCAAAATGGGTTTGCCGATTCAGAGGATAAAGAAGAGAAAATAATTCCACCATAGAACAAGCAAATGCTAAAAGGTACAAGTGTAAAGAAAAGAGTATGAAAATGTGAACAGTTTACATTAACTTTGTGCATGGAAGTGTTCTTCGCACAAATGTTACATCAGGAGAATCTACAAACTTAAGAACGAAGCATAAAATGAAAATAGCATACATTTGTTTGTACATATTTTTTATGGTGATATATTGTAGGCAAAAAATTAATCGAGACTCCAATCAATATCGCAAGCTGGGTCGAAGAATCAGACGGAAGTGCAGAGAAGCAAAGGAAGAATGGATCAATGATAGGTGCACTGAAATTGAGAAGGATAGAATACCCAATCCTTCCTCGATGCACAAGGAAATCAATAACTTGGTTTGTTAAGAAACCATGCACTTCCAACGGCTGCATTAAAGCAAGAGATGAAGATGGGTTGATCGAACAGAATGAAGTTGCTGAACGATGGGCAGAGTATACTGATGAATTGTTCCAGGATGAAGGGGTAGGAAAACCTTGAATAAAGAAACCTGTAGAAGGACCGAAGATTTTGAAACAAGAAGTCAGAGCAGCTATAAATTATATGAAAAGGAATAAAGAATAAGCCCCAAATAACATTTGCATCGAAATAATTAAAGACCTCGATGACTTTGGCATCAATAAAATAAGTGAGTTGGTCAAAGACATTTACGACAGCGGGGAGCTGCCACCAGATCTAACAAAATCAATTTTCATCGGCCTACCCAAGAAACAGAGGGCAACAGAATGTGAATTGCATCGCACAATTAGCCTCATAAGCCACATGCTGTAGCCAGCAGGCTACAGCATGAAGCTTTTAACAAACATCAGGAGAAAGCAGGTATTCTTCTAGGACATTTGATCAGAAAGGAAAGACTGGAGGACTTGGCTCTTACAGGCAGGATATGTAGAAGAAGAGGCAGAGGACGTAGACAACTTACATTCATGAAAAGCACCTTGGATCAACTTGGACTGGGAAAAGGGAAAAAAAGATGCTAAGGATAGCAAAGTGGAGAAGCATGACCGCCGATGTTCTGGAAAGACATGACACGTGAGGAGGAGGACATTGCACTAAGCCAGTTGCTTTGAGCCCACTAAGAAAAAACAGTGAACTACTACAAGAGCTTTTTAAAGACGTCTTGAAAGGCTGCAAGAACACCGAAGGCATAGAGAATGGATGTAGGAAGTTTAGCTAATTACTTGAAGACGAGCCAAATGTACTAAATCTACTCTAAAAATATCACTGTAGTGTTTAGTATGTGTAAAGGGGGCAATAGTATTTAGTACCTGTAAGCAAAGCAATATTGTATGGAATTAATTGATAACTAGAGACTGTACAGAAAGCAAGTATTGTACTTTGAACCTTCTGAACTACTCATATGGCGACAAGGTTGGGAAAAATTTAATCAGTGTGTACAGAGTTATTCAGAACTTCAAGCTAATATCAATTCCGGACTGAAACGTAGGATAAAGCTAGTTTTGCAAGGAAAGCTTCTGAAGGACTTTATCGAAACAGCAACGCAGTAGCACACAGAAAATAATTAACGCTAAGAACTTTCTAAGTTTTTGTGAGCAAACAGAGCAACATCTCATCCAATGAAACTCGTGGCTCCTGCTGGGCTACTTTTCAACGGCGGCACGAACAACGTCAAACTACCGACACCCATTAATTATAATAAGGTCCCACAAAATGACAAGAAAAAAAAAAGTTGTACAGGAAACATGGAGCCGATTCGAAACCATTTGCAAAGCAAATAGACACCCGAGTCAGAGATATAGTCCAATCCATATCCCGAAAATGACAGAAAGGAGTACTGAGTACTGCCAAGGGGTTGTGATTGTGATAGAGCGAAAAAGTAGTCGTGTCATCATGTGAGGTTCTGAAAAGACAATAAAGCAAAATGAGACTTCTTTTAAAAAGCTACCATCTAACTTTGACGTAAGTAACGCAAGACCAGAGACAACAACAGAAATGACGATTATCATTATGACATCGCCGCCCTCCCTGCCACAAATGACACAATGTTTCTGCATTTCAAACAATCTCGTTTGAGATGCAGACATATCCAAGAATAAGAAGATGGGGACAGTAACGTCAGAGCTCACAGAAAGAAGAACAACAAGGTACCAATAAAAATAGCGAAAATGAAATTGCGATAGAATACGTTGCCAAAGTAAACCCGACGTAGCAATGCGTACTGTTAAATGTCAGCGTAACAGAAAGAGACGACGATGGGAACGGAGAATACCCAAAAGAGTATAGGATAATGCGTTTGTATATGATTATTAAGCAATAATTGGACACAAAACAGTGTGTTGATGTCAGTAATTGTTTAAGTTGTTGGGTTCTTATAAACGGAGGAATTGATGTAATGTTTAGTATGTGTAAACGAGGCAAAAGAATTTAGTATCTGTAAGTGAAGCAATATCCTATAGAGTTGGATGATAAATACCGACTGTACAGGGAAGCACATATTGTACTTTGGATAATATGGCTTGTGTAAAAAACACGACTCTTTATGAAGGTGACCTGAATATTAAGCTTCTTCCTTTTACAAAGGAAGAATTGTTAGAAGTTAAACCAGGAAATAGATGTCCACACTGAAAGTGTGGAACATGTCCGAGTTAACAAGCGAGCATCATCCGAAAGATAAATGTACTGTAATGCAATGTTCAGCATTACCACACTTAAGTTAGCTATCGTCAAGCCGTTTAGAAAGAAAAGAATCATCTGGTCTCCCACAGACTTAATATTGCAGTGCATGACGTAATGATCGAAATCACTGAAGAAAAGCTGAAAAACTTACCTTCAAAGATTTGTGACATGGTTGATGTGTTGAGTTCTTCTAAAAGACTTTAAAATTTGGCTCTGGAAAGAAAAACGTATCTTTGTCGCACTAAAAATGCGTTGTTCAAAACAGAAATAAAGCTTCAGTAAAATCGCGTACTTTTGAAAATTACCAGATTGGTGCAACATTAACCGAACAACTATTTTGAAAAAACGCCACTCTTCACTGACGACGCTGGGCAAAAATCACTAAATAAACTGTTTTGCTACTGTTGGGTTTCCAGCGTTTCCAGTCGCGCACATTTCGGAAGCAAATTTTACTAAGTCTTATTTCCTTTAGATTAAACTATTCATGTGTATTGGCGTCAAGGTCTCCTTGCGAAAGCGAAACCGGATAGTTCCAGAAAATTTCTGTTGATATTGCAAAACAAAAACCAGGACAATAAAGTTCTCTCAAATTTCTGATTAGGCAAGCTGGTTTTTTTGTGCAATCGTAAATTAATTGTCATATTTCATACATTTATCTTGCATGGTTGCTTTTTTTATGGCAATTTGTTTGTTTTAAAACGCCATTAATGTTATGTAAATTGCAACTAGGAAGACTTCTTACACTCGTTACGATATAACTGGGAAGGCTTCCTACTCTTGTTATGATATATTAAGAAATTTAAGATGAGATTTGGTTGTTACAGTTAACCAGAAATATGTTTTTTTCCTTTCGGCAGGTCGGTGCCAAGAAGGATGGCCCCGTTGTATGTTGTTGCTGTTAACAATTGACATTCGTTATCAAGCTTTCTCAATGTGAATTGAATCTCGCAATATGTCGCCAGCTTTAAGTTTAGTTACGTATAAAATCAATAGATCTTTTTTCGAAATATCGCTCGGTCACTCGTACCAAAGAATCCAAGAGAGTTTGATATTCTTATCAGTTGACCACCGAGCCGGATACGTAGTGACTTAATGGAAATATGGAAGATATTTTGAAAAGAAAGAGAACTAGAGGACGACATCAGGCATATGTAACGAAGCTTCTAAATCAACTTGGAGACACAACGGATGAGATATTATTGCGAGAAATTGAAGAACAGCTTAGATAAAAGCGACAGACTGAAGATATTGGATGAGGAAATCGTGGAAAAAATTTCAGAGATCGATGGAGATGATGGAGATTCATGAAATACAGAAATTGAAGAAGCGGGAATATTTCAGAAAAAGATAACAGGAGCTTTGATAAAGATAAAAGATTTGACCATAAAGAAAACTAGCATTGAAACACCGGCAATGATGGGAATACCAAGTCTTCAAAAGCAAGATTCGATCATTTCGCTGAATAGGGTGTAAAGTTCGGCATTAGGATATTCTCAAAGGTATAAAGTTAGAGCCAATCTACCAAAGTTGGAGCTGAAGAAGTTTTCTGGACGCTTAATCGATTGGCCTGAATTCTGGGATTCCTTCAGAAGCTCGGTGCACCAAAATGAAGAAATTTCGGTGGTAGATAAGTTTTCATATTTAAAACATTATTTGGAAGAGCCTGCCAAGAAAGTTATTTCAAGATTTTCATTAACGGAGTTAAATTACGTGAAAGCTCTAGATCTTTTAAAGCAAAGATTCGCCAAGCCGATGGTAATCAAGAGGGCACATATCAATGAAATAACAAACACTCAGCCCGTTTATAGTGAAAGAGATCTTTTAAGGCTTCGTGAACGCAATGATGTAATTGAAACTCATTATGGAGCACTTCAGGCAATGCAAATAGACGAGTTAACTTATTCCGAAATGGTTGTACCAGTACTTTTAGAAAAAGTACCCCAAGGGGTTAGACTTAGCATGACAAGAGGATCCAACAAAAGACATCAAAAGTGGACAATGGAAGAGATGCTACACGCCTTCACAGAGGAACTTGAGTTACGCGAAGACCAAACTGCGTCATTCAGAATAGGCATCGGAAATGATAGAGAACAAAAGGAAGCAGAAAGAAACCAGAGAGAGGCCACAGAGAAGACCGCGGACAGCCAGTGCATTGCTGACAAATAATAATGGCGACGGAGAAAGAATGAAAAAATGTGTTTTCTATAACGGAAATCATAGAGAAGATAGCTGCGAAACGTTGAAGACGAAGGAAGATCGTAAGAATTTCATCTTTAAACAGGGACGTTGTTTAACATGTTCAGGTAAAGGTCACGGAGCCTTTCAATCTCGTAACAAAGCCTTATGTGTAAAATATAAACGTAGTAGACATTACGTCTCTATTTGTAATAAAAAGTTTAACCCGGCTATCGCTGCAGATGCAAATTCTAACGTTAGTGATCAAGTTAAGGAAAATTGCTCTTCAGTTAGTAACACCGTTAATGCTACTTCGTGTGTAAGTAATGTAGCATACAGTGAAAGGGCTATATTTCAAACTGCTTTTGCTTTAGCAAAAGGAAATAAGAATAATAATGCTAAGGTTCGCGTTCTTTTTGACTCAGGTAGTCATAACGTTCGTTACGCACCGCGTGGTTGATCGTCTCTCTGCAGTTGAGAAAATGGGAGTTAAGGTATTAAAACGCTCGGGTGCACAAATGTGGATGAGAAGATGAGAGAAGTGGTCGAATTGAGTTGGAGTCGACTGAGAGAAAAAAAGGTGGAAAAATAGATGCTTTTATTGTTGATATCTCTCAGGTGGCAAATGAGCATTTAGAATTGATAAAGTATGATTATGACCATTTGAAAGACATATGGTTCTCAGGTGTTTGTAGGTCAGAAGACACACTGAAAATTGACATCCTGCTTGCAACAGACTTCCTCCATGAATTTCAAGATAGACACATTAGAAGAGGGAAGCCAGGAGAACCCGTAACAATTAACAGAAATTTGGATGGGTTTTATCGGGACCCCCGAGAGGTAAGGGTTTAAATTCTGAGAAAGTTAATGTCAATTTTGTCTCACCTATACAGTCTAATTCTTTACATGTATCTGAGCCATTGGGCAATGAATTTAGGAAAATGTGGGACTTAGTAACTTTGGGGATATATAAGCGAAATGAAGTGCATTAAGGTTTTCTTGATAACGTTAGATTCACAGGTGAAAGATATTCTGAACAATTACCTTCGAAGATTAGGCATGTACCTCTGCCCACAAACTATTCATTGAGCTTGAGAAGATTGAAAAGACAGAACGAAGATTAAAAGAACAGCCAGAGATCCTTAAAAATTATGACAAAATCATTAAAGAACAGTTGGATTCAGACATGATAGAACAAGTACACCAGCTTGAAACATCCAAGATATGCTATCTCTCTCATCAAGCAATCAGACGAAAAGATACGGGAACAACTAAGGTTCGAATAGTTTACGACGCCTCTTCAAAATAAGGTAAGCATGGAATTTCTCTTAGTGAGTGCTTACATGTTGGGCCATCTGACATCTTTATTGTTTGAAATATTATTAAGATTTTGGGAGCATAATATCACTATCACCTCTGATATTGAGAAAGCACTCCTCAACGTGGAAGTCCAACCTGAGGATAGGGATTGTCTACGATTTTTATGGGTTGACAATATAGAAGACATGGATCCTTCGGTTAATGTTTATAGATTTAATAGGGTTGTGTTCGGAGTGAATTGTTTGAATTGTTCGTTAGATATCAAATAAGTCTGTATCAAGACACAGATCCAGAGCTTCCCTAAAAACTTGCTGAGAGCTTTTATGTAGATGATTTAGTGTCTGGGAGTAAGAATATGGAGAATGGAAGAAGGCTTTTTCAGAATGCAAGGAGGTATATGGCAACTGGAGGATTTAATCTAAGGAAGTGGAAATCTATTAACCCACAATTAAGAAAAGATTTCCAAATGGAAAATAGGATAATAGAAAAGGAATCTGAGTTGGAAAGTGATGGTTTCACATACCTTCTTTACAAATTAGATTGCGACCTCACCCAGACAAGTCGACATATCATTACCTAGCAGTCTCATTGTGTTAAGACATTTTGGTATTTTTTGCAATGGATGTGTAAACAATCGGGATCATTACTTCCGAAATTTCGGTACACTATTAGTAAAAGTATTCGGTTTTTGAGAGATGATTATATTATTATGGTGTATTTCCGTAGCAGTGTCTTCCATTTTATGTATGCCTATTTATCACTATGGAAACCCTTAACAATATGACAATGTCAACATTTCCTAAGTACAAGGCATTTGCCTAAATTGCTCTGTGGCTCAGCTAAGCTGACCAAATTGATGATTGTCAGCTCGTCAAGAGAGACTCCACGATCTAGCCGTCATTTTCTTGAAAATACTGCATCCAATGTGTTTCTGCTATTGGAGAAAACACATTGGATGCAGTATTGCAGACCACTTAGGCTGGATATGTTCTTGGTAGAATTGGGATTAAAAGGTAACCCATATATACATTAAAAAAATGAATAAGACCAAAATGAATTATATTTAACCTTCTAAAGTGGCTTCTAGTTTAGATTAAGGAGAAGCTCTTAATGTTTCTCACAAAAAACCTAAGGGCATGCCACTGTCGCTAACCCGATGGGGGTCAGGCACCTCTTTAAGTTTAAAAAATATTGAAAAGCACTTAGGTAAAAGTGACGTCCGGTCCTGGGTATGACATTACAATACATCTAGTTGTGGAGTTGTGACGAGGGCGAAGTTATGGCGAAAAGGGTAACCTTTTCGCCATAACTATCTTCAAGTCACCCTTGGGCAAGCTGTGGCACCCCTTAGCTCTGGGCAGGTGAAGTTGATTAACCTTGGATGGGAGTCCACTTAGGAGAAGTAAAACTATCGTAACTATGACGATCTATAAGTCGAAGACGTCTGTTTCTCTGGACCACGACCAGCAGATTTGATCAGTTGTCCAAGATTGGCATTTGGAACATTCGCACACTATTTCAAGCAGGAAAGCTGGACTATGTTTTTCTGGAGATACACAGAAAGGGCGTGCACTGCCTAGGCTCATGCGAAGTCAAGTGGCCGGGAGCAGGCGAGTTCTGTAAGGAACAGAAATGTATCTTCTAATCGGGAAGTACTGGGCATCAACACGGGGCCAGTTTGATTCTTTACAAGCACTTGGCTAACTGAGTCCTCCCTTTCTGGCCGAAATCAGAGAGTATGGTTGTGTCACTAAAAAGCTAGCCATTTTAACCGCAACATCACCGTTACCTACGCAGCAATCAAACCATTGATCACTTTTACCAAGACCTTGAAGTCTACTCCGTTCGTAGTTTCAACGTAATTACTATAGTTATCAGGGTAAAGGAACGACAGAGGTGACAAGATAATAGACTGATGCCGAGACAGACATAAAAATCACAAAGACATGGTTCCTCCTTTGACCTCGAACAAAGAATACACGGTGATCAAGCCAGGAACCAAATTGACATCACCATAATTAATTAAAGTTTCAGGAATGCAGTCAGATCAAGGGCCTACCCAGGTGCAGATGCAAACTCGGATCACAACTCAGTCATTAGAAATTTCCATCTGTCACCGAAATAAATAAAAAAAACCCAAAGCTACAGCAAAACTTAATCTAAAATCCCTTAAAACTGCAAGTGAAACTACAAACAACTTTTTGCTTAAAAATTAGAGGTACACATGCAAAAAAATTTAAGGCAGCGCTGTCAAAAGCCATACATCATGATATCATAAAAATATCTTCACAGAACACTAAAATCATAAAACGGAAATAGAGTACAGACATCATAAAATCTTTATTCTTAAAAATTGTCAGTAACCTGTTAATATAATTTTGAGCAGAAACAAACTCCTGAGTAACAACGATGCCGCTCGTTGAAACATAACTTCCAGATGTTGTCAAGGGCAGCTCCTATTTCAAAATACGATGTGAACAACTCCAAGTCCATCTCTGTAACTTCAGTTTTTCTTACGAAAACAATGACGAATGGAAAACACACTGAAGATATGAAAGCATACGGTGTACTCTGCAAGCACCTACTTGCATTGCGAGAATTACCTAACATACACCATGATCATTTCACAGATTGTAGGTCCCAGAATTTTGACCTAAATGACTTACAGTAGGGTCTAGATACAGACAGTTATACCGTAGTATAACAGTCTATTAAGATATAGCACAAAATAGTCATTTAAAACTTGTTTGAGCCATATCGAGAAGAAAGTTGACAAAACTTTAAGGGAAAAAACAGGGGAGCACCGCTGGAATTGTGCTTGAGGCCATGTTTTTAATAAAGCCAGACAAAAAACTATTAAGATTCCTTCTGTTATCCAAGCTTAATATCTTAAGTCTAAATGTCCCATACTGGATTCACAGATTAAATTCGTTGGCACAAAGTAAATATAATCATAATTTCACAAAATTACAAAACGTGTTATTCAATTTGACAATTATTTTTTTGCTTTCGCTTTGTTAAATACTGAAGCAATGAAGAATTTCTTTGCTAGGTTGCCTTCTGGGAATCAGACAATGGTTCTTTGTAAGGTCCCAAAGTCATCGTTAAAACCTACACATATTACACGAGAAATCCCCAGTGCTTGCATCTCGGAAGGAAGTAATCGATTATTTTCTCACGAGGTTCTCCTTCATTTTGTTTCTTTTCTCATATGGTATGAAATGGCGATTAGCAAGAAATTTGCAAAACGCAAAACTAACATTCAAAAAACCAACTAAGTAGCACATAATACCACAATTTTTTTCTAACAAGGTGCTGGCATCCTGTTACACAGCTGTGTAGCAAAATAAATTTTAAAAGGCTTAACAAAATACATTGGAAATAAAAGTCAAAACATCAATAACGAAAAACATATAAATTTTTTTCTATCTTCCTATTCTTTAGTGATATACTGCAAAGTCCCAATACTATTGTTTCAAATTATTATCTCAGATAGGTCAACAATGTCACAATCTGGTAAGGTGTGAAGGTCAAAGTACAACCTGACCCAGGAACCCAATGATTCCGTCCTTTGTCTTCTGCCAATGGATTCTCTAAAAGATCGCATCTTTAAGAAAAAACAAACAAATTGTCAAAGAAATAAGTATTCTAAAATCCAAATAGTGAAGAATTTCAAAATTGTAAGTAAAATATGTTCTAAACCTCCTATCTACTTTTCCTCATAACTAACAATAAATAACACTCGGTAAGCACAGAACTTCGAAACTATTAATATACCAACGAAAGTTGAAATAAGTGAAAAACTATTTGATATGAGCTCTTTAATTTCACTTTCCAAGCCTCAAAAAATTGATAACAAGCTCAAATATTTTGCACCCTTGGTGATTAGTAGACACAAGAATGCAGCGGTTCACAAAAGCGCCAAATTCCATCAGTAGACAACTACAGCAAACAATAAAAGCCATCTTTTCACCTGACAGAGGAAGCTGAAATGAAATATGAGAGACGGAAATCTGACCTCTCTTATTCAATAAACGAAAAGAGCTAGGATTTTTTTTCAAGATTAACAGGCAAAACTGGAGCAAATTTCAACCTCTTTCATTTCATTCTCCAAGGCCAAAATCTCGGAGAACTTCTGATAAAGTATCATGGTGGATTCTACCTGCTTTCGCATTAAAGTCGCCCATCATGATGAATTTTTGGTTCATCGGGAAGTTGTCAATTTTTCCTTCAAGATTTGATATAAATCGTCGACTGTTTCATCAGGGTAGCTGGTGTCATGGGCGTATATTTGTAGTATAGTTGCTACTTCGTTGGCAAGCTTGATGGTTATACTGGTAAATCTCTCTAAGATTAGATCATATGATGAGACGTTGCATTGTAGGAAGGTAAAGAGTTTTTGCGCATGTGTGACCAGGTGCTTGCTCAAGGCTTTCCTGTCGCAGTGTCTTCTTTATAAGATTGATTTGCCTTTGTCGTTGTGCTTGGAAGCATCTTCCGCCAAATGCAAATGGAGACCACCAGAGAAGCGGTTGTTCAGCGTCCATCCATCACCCTGCTGCCAATGACTTTGCCTTTACCCTGGTTGGGCGGCTGCCGGGTACTATGCCTTTCCGAAGGGAAACCCGGGCTTTGTCCAGGGCTGCTTATTCAATATATTCACAGCTAACCTCCATATCTGAAGGCCGTTCCCTTATCCGCAAACTGGGGACCTGGTGGACGTATGTTGCCTTCACCACACCACCCAGATTGTATGCTCACTATATATGTACACACATTTACTACACATTAATACTACCTCAAAAATTTCATATAGCTTGAACAAGGTATCTTAAGAAGAAATTTCAATTTTGCAAAGAGCAAAATAAAACTATCTAGCAGGTATAATTAAACTTTTTATACATACTGACGGTCCTATACAGCACTGTTTTTGATACACATAATTATACACTATAGATAAACCAATGTAATATACAACGGCCCTGACAGTGACACCACACAGTAATGTAATATGGGAGAAATATTAAGCACCTGAATTCTTGTTTTGCACAATGGTCAATCCTCAAAGCATTTCATACCAAAATGTCAAATCACCTAAAAAATCTTCCAATACTATCTCAAAATACTTCAGTGGGAAACAGGTTTGGGTGACTTCACAAAATTATTCTGATGCAGTCCAAAAACTATCCAGATAACATTCCTCTTCTCTTATCTTTTCTGCCAATAAAAACCCTAAAACTTACCTGATCATTCTTTCGATGTTAAAAGCTGACCCCAGGGTAACGTCCACTGTTGACCCATAAGCTTCATAAAGACGGACAACCAAAGCATCTTTCTTTGCAGCCTACCACAAAGAGAAGAATAGTTTTGTGAAAAAAAATGATATTGTCTTAAAAAATAAGGTAAAGATTTTCGCTACTCTACTGTTACTACTACTACTACTACTACTACTACTACTACTACTACTACTACTACTACTACTACTACTACTACTACTACTTCTAGTACTACTACTAGTACTACTACTGCTAAGACTATTAGTAATACTTCAGCTGATATTGTTAAAGCTACTCGAATTACTCGGCAGATTACCGGTCTGTTGCTAAAACAAAAGTAATTGTCAGTATGGATTTTCATATGCGTCATCTCATTTCAAAAAAACTGATAGAATGGAAGTGCTAGTCGCAATGAATAAGCCAGAGCGTTTAACCTAATTGTTTTGCAAAGACTGGGNTACTCTACTGTTACTACTACTACTACTACTACTACTACTACTACTACTACTACTACTACTACTACTACTACTACTACTACTACTTCTAGTACTACTACTAGTACTACTACTGCTAAGACTATTAGTAATACTTCAGCTGATATTGTTAAAGCTACTCGAATTACTCGGCAGATTACCGGTCTGTTGCTAAAACAAAAGTAATTGTCAGTATGGATTTTCATATGCGTCATCTCATTTAAAAAAAACTGATAGAATGGAAGTGCTAGTCGCAATGAATAAGCCAGAGCGTTTAACCTAATTGTTTTGCAAAGACTGGGGGCACATGGTATACCTGGTCACCCGCTATTTTTGTAGAAATATAGATAAACCACTTAGGTGAATACCATCGTGATTGGTAAATGTTACTGACGTGACTATCTTGAAATAAAAGAAATCGAATATTTTCGTAAGCCTAATCCTACTTTGGCTGCTTTGTCTTCTTCTGGCCACACCATCATCATTAAGGAAGTACGGCCAACTTCGCTAATATAGCAATCCTTACTTCCCTGGATATAAGTTAATTGTTAAAAATGACATTAACTAAATATATACCTTCTTAACGGCTTCCACAATAACTGCCGGGCTTGATACTATAAACCAGGATTCTAAAGAGAAATCTAAAATCGGAAATATCGAAGAAAATATGGATTATTTAAAGAAAAGAAGAATGATAGCAAAAAATTGATGAAATGAAACAAATGATACGTTAAATACATAGCAAAAATAATGTTTCTCCCAGTACTGTATTTTTTATTAATCTAGCCAAACCCGTAAAAAACGTAAAAAACCACCGTAAAAAATAAACTCCACTCTTCCTTTACTGAAATCAATAGTTCTTATATTTTCGAAAATTATTTTGTCACTTACCGTCCAACGAATCTATGATGGCGATCCAAGGGGATAAACTGGTTCCCTCTTACCAGCTTTACTTTCAGGGTTAAGTCAAATAATTATCCTTACATTATTTTACATTACCTCTCTCTCACAAGAGATGAATGGAAATGATATAATAAGAAACACATTTGAAACAAATACAAATAGAAACTGAATAAAAAATTCAAGTGGATTGAGCATTTTATATGCAATTAGAATGCAAGAAGGCCGTAAAAGGGAACAGAGAAGTGTTTAATAGAATAAATTGACCCACAAACTGATGGGCAGACAAGAAGAATGACTGACGGTAAATACATAGACACCAGTATTTCTCACCTTTCTCACCCAACTCAAGTTAGGCTCATGCCTGTCAGTTGGACACATTGAGTTGGGACGTTGATCAGTCGTTGTAGGTGTAATCTTGTAGTAAAATGGCAAAGGATGTTCTGCGACATAGAAGATATTCATTTACACAGTCTTTCCATCGTTTGCAAGGTCTTCCTCGAGGGCGTTTGGTACCAGGTACATTAAAGTCAGGTGTTGTATGTATAATGGATGCTGGTGGTTTTCCCTTAACATGTCCGTACCAGCGTAGAGTGTTTTTCTAATGAACTTCGTCTAACATCGAGATGTTCAACCTTTTGCACATTTTAAAAATTGCTGATATGATCCAGTTTTGATACACCATTGATGATGCGAATGTCTTTTATGTCCGCATTTTGGAGCTTGGATAAGGTTTTCTGCTTCAGTGTCTTAAGTCTCAGCACAATACAGCAAGAAGGAGCGGATGATAGTTAGATCAATCTCGTAACTTGAACTGGTACAGATTTGTCTTTTAAGAGTCTGAACATAACGAATGTGCTCGTACTATGTTTAGAGATTCGGTTGTTTATTTCTTGTTCCATACCATTGTTGCTGGTGATGATGGATCCAAGGTATTTGAATGACTTCATCTGTTGTACCTGAACTCCATCTAGTGTAACACTTAGTTCTGTTGTTGTTCTGCTCATGGCTAACACCTCAGTTTTTCAGAGACTTTATTTCAGATGATATTTTTTGAAATATTCATTTCACCTGGTCATGTGTTCTTGGAGGAGGGTAAAGTTAGTGTCAATCTGTAGTGTCATCAGCATAGGCCAAAATGTGATGTATTGGTCGGTCTTAAGCAATTTCTCTGATGACTTGATCTACGTGTGGTATGTATGAAAAGCTGCTCCTTTTCACTCCAGAACTGGTTCCAAACTAGAATTCATTGTCTTGGTTAGGGTAGACACGGTTCAAACTTGTCTGGTATGTACTGTTGATCGCTCTTATCAGTGATGGTGGCACTCCATTNTCAGAGACTTTATTTCAGATGATATTTTTTGAAATATTCATTTCACCTGGTCATGTGTTCTTGGAGGAGGGTAGGGTTAGTGTCAATCTGTAGTGTCATCAGCATAGGCCAAAATGTGATGTATTGGTCGGTCTTAAGCAATTTCTCTGATGACTTGATCTACGTGTGGTATGTATGAAAAGCTGCTCCTTTTCACTCCAGAACTGGTTCCAAACTAGAATTCATTGTCTTGGTTAGGGTAGACACGGTTCAAACTTGTCTGGTATGTACTGTTGATCGCTCTTATCAGTGATGGTGGCACTCCATACTCATGAAATATGTTTTTTCGTGGGATCCGATGGAAGGGTTTTTCTAGGCCCAGTAAAGGTACGTATAGGGCCATTCTTAATGCAAAGATCATGTCTGTCGTGCTTTTATCATTTCGAAAACCATGCTGTCAAGGTCCAAGGTGTGGTTCAACATATACTCGCAGACTTTTTCCAATACAGACCTGTAAAGTTTTGCAATGTGGTTGAGTAAAAAGATATTTTTTTATAATTCTCACATCTACGTTGACCACCCTTCTGTTTGTAGATAGGGTATATTATGCTTTTGCCCCATTCTGGTGGTATTGTTCCTGATGAGTAGGCCAGGTTGAACAACTGTGTGAGTTTGGTAACAATTGTAGAGCCATAGGCCTTATAGACCACATTGGGGATGATGTCGTAGCCAGCTGATTTTCCATTTTTAGCTCTTTCAATTGCATATTTCACATCAAATGTATCGGGGGCAGCAGATACAGATGAGTCTTCTCTGTACAAATATGCTGGATGCTCCTCATCTTGTTGTTGTTCACTAGTATGGTTTAGCAGGTTGTTTAAGTAGGTGCTCCATGCTGCGTTGATTTCTTCAGGATCTTCTAAGAGTTCATTGGTCAAACTGTCTTTGATGTAAAAAACCCTTTCTTGTTGTCCATTGCTATATGGTTTGGCAATTTAATAAATGAGTTTCTTGTTACTATTAAAGTCGGCCTCTAGGTCTACATACAAAGAGTTCCATAGCCGTTCAAAAATTCAGAATCCCTATTCGTAATCGTAATTCATGTTCCGTGTTTCATTTTGAAGTCCGTCTGACCAGTCTATTTATTCGTATAATTTGAGTAGTTGTACCGTTTTCAATCTCAGATGGTGGACTGCTTGGTCTCTCCCATTGACACCAGGATAAATATAGTATTAAGCAAACATGTACTGTATAAATATACATACTGGTGAATTGAAATGGTCTTGACGAGTAACAAATTGCTGTATGTAACTATGGAGCAGCTTAACGCTACAGAGGGACACCCATACAAGGGCTAGTTTTGTTGATTTCCGGTGAGGTTATATACTTATCGATGATATCGGTGTCGAATCAACGCATTACTTTGTAAACTTAATAACTGATAATACCAATGGCAATGGCAATGAACATAAAAAGAAAAATGAAATGGCAAAAAGCTATTTTTGAAAAATGATTAATGTACTGGAAGATTGCAGAATTCTCAGGATCGCTAGGGAGAAAACCTCTTCATCGTGTGTGGAATATGAAAATAAGTAAACTCCGTTTTACTGTATAAAAGCGAAATTACAAACTTGAGAAAATGAAAAATCGGGAATAAGAAGTCTTAACACAGTTTTACAGATTAAAAAAGAGCCAACTTTTTACATTCACCCCTCATTATCTTTCTAATGAATTCAGTTTCCTATTCATGCACAATTGGGTATCGGTGCTGGCAGGAGATTGTTTCATCCTTAAACTAGTCGAGTCTGTCTTCAGAATAAATACTTCAGTTGGGCAAATAATTTTCGACGAAATGATAAAGTGCTGAAATGCGCTCGTGTCTCTACGGTCAGTATAATTCATTTGCCCGCCGACAGCTATTTATATATTAAAGAAAACAACTTACCTATTTTGGGGGATCCATTCAATAATGTTAGGGGGTGATTAAAGTTATAAGCTTCTTGAATTACACGAGAGCTTTGGAATGTCCCTACAATAAAACAATGAAAATATCAAATTTCAACTCTTATCATGTCTAACCAAAAAGAAATGATTCTACATGGTTAAGTGCTGCGTCAGTGTAATAAACGAATCAATGTGGTGCTTCCCGTAACAACATTTCCCTGATTATGGACCTTTTTTTCTTTCTAGTCTTTTTGTACGCCTTATACGTTCTTGTTCATTCATATTCACTCTCCTTCTTCTACTCACCCATCACCCATATTTGCATATTTGATACAGACACTTGCGTTCTGGAAGGCATCACACAAAATTAAAATTAACTACAAAATATACAGTGTCATCTTTCGTATGTTCAATTCAATCATGGGGTCATAGTATTGGTCTTTATAACAACATTAGTATGCACAATAAAACACCCAATTCGCAAAGCAATTAAAACATTTATCTATGTTACTAACCATGCAAGCAAACGATTTTTTTCTCATTAACTTTATTTTAACCTTGCCTATATAGTATTCAGAACTTATTCAAACTAAATAGCCCAGTTGGAGAAAAAGGGTTATATGATACTGCACATTTCTAAAAAAATATTGTAACTTTCTATTGGTTCTACCTCGACCCATCTCTACAAATATCTGCAAGCAAAATCGTCCTTTCTCCTGTAATAAAGAAACCGGTAGGGCACTGTAATTCTAAAGTCATATTAATGTTTGAACCAAGAGCAAGTCCTATTACAAATTTGCCAATTACCACCCAATCTGATATTCCAACTCTTGCTCTTTTGTTTTCCTTGCATTTGTCTCTTTCCTTCTATACCTTCCCCGTTTATCTCAACTTCTACCTTTCTTTGTCCTATTACTTTATCTTATTCTCATTTATCCCTTTTCACTATCACTTTCTCCCTCCCTATTTCATCCTTCTGTCAATTTGTGTTATAAAAATAATAAATCGACAGATTTATATATTTATCAAAGCGCCGGAGTGGAGGGTGCAGGAGCAAGTAGAACTGGTGTATTGTGTAATATAGTAAAAAACAACCAAAGGTGGTGACGGGAGAGCTGACACATCACAATGGCAAAAATAAAGATGATGACGGTAACTGTGAGCAAAAGGCATTATATGGGATGTATTAACTTTATATAGAATAACGCTACACCTACTCCGCTCTTTCAAATGGTGACTATTTCAACAACCCAAACTATCACTGAAAATATATCAACATTATTCATTATGGTGATGAGCCCTATCGAGAAAGATATTTTCCATACCTGAGTGTGGCATTAGAGCATAGGAGAATTCATGCATTCCCATGTCGGCAGTTTCATCTGGCGCTTTGGGTGAGCGGAGTCTAATAAAAACATTAAATTGAGGTTCATTAAATACAACGCTATGTCTTGCGTCTGTGTACGTGGCTACAGATTTATGTCACACTGGGAATCGCTGACAATAAGTACTAGGACTGGTCTCATTAATAACCACGTTTCCTAAGTTTAGTAGTAAAGGCACTAGACTAGGTTTTAATACCCCTGCTCCCTCACTTAACGTATGTTTATACCTTTTAAATTAAGGAGCTGAGAACCTATCACGATTTAACTATAGCCATCATGTAAAAAATTTTGTTGTGAATTAAACTTCTCGTTTTCCATAACACTGAAAGGTCAAGCAGTGGAAAGTAACTGTTTGATGCCTCATTAACATACCCTGCCGGAATTAAAAGTCAAGCATTGGCTCTTTCACAGTGAGTGATTAAAGCACGTCTTTAGTATTCAACTAAATATTCACGTCCGAAAGATCAAAGCACCGGATTCATATCCAGCTCCCTGTGTGTAGAGAATCACTAGAAAAAATATAATGCAATGGGGTTTTCAGTTCATGTGACGGGAAAAATTGTATGATCGACTTGGGGGTAGTTCGGATGTAGTCTAATGCAACAGTGTTGCAAAGAGAGCTCAAAACGTAAAACTAAAACAGTGAGAACTAAAAGAAAAACAGCTGACTCTTGATATGTACTCTACATTAGGGAGGATAATAAGTACTGTAAGTCTATGGGTGCTTACTAATGAAGACCCTAATTGTACGAACAAAATGAAAAATGTAACACATATTTATGATACTGCTAATATACTTGGAATAACTGAGACATTGAGAATAAACACCTAGGATGCAATGGAATAGGCATTTTTTATTGTACTGTGAATGTACTCTTTAAATATATTAACCAGAGATATAGCTTAACTAGAAAAGTAAATAAGTACAGCTGTATTTTGTTTGCATTCTGTCTGCATTTCTTTCTAGATATTTCGATGACTACTAAAATCACCAACATGGGAATTTTCATGATTTTGATTGCAACAGTAATGGTAATGTCAGAAAAACCAAAGAGGAATACAAAAAATTTCAGCCTTTTGTATTTAGTTTTCTAGCTAGATTTACTAAACCTAAAAGATGATTCATCAGTGCGTTTTGTAATGAACGTTTTATAAATTTATGGTACCGAATTAGGATAATTGTTGTTACTAATCAAGATATCGTATTTAAATTTGTTTTGGCTTTGATGAAATTTCCAACGGAGGCCTTATTAAAGGTCTACATTCTGATCAGAAAATTCTCTAACGTACAAACTTACCGGGCGCTACAATATATAATTTAATCCCAGGTGAACCTACATAAATGTTTCAGAAGAACAATAATTTTTCAAATGAGATACTTACAGTGACATTCCGATAACGTTTCGTGATACAGAGTATCCGTACTTTGAATCAGATAGCAATGCAACTCCGAAATCATATTCGGAAATATCTGCCCATTTGTGTCCACACACCTGAAAATTACAAGACGAAGGCTAAGTTCTATCGTATCATTACAGTTAATATTTGCCAAAGCAAAAATCTCGCAAAGTAGTGCAAAAGGATTTTTTCACCATTTTTTCCCAAATGTGTTTTGAGTGACTCCGCCCAAGGGCTATGTTAGTCTTATGAAAATTCCAAAGACTATGATGGATGATAATAAACTTTATCACTGACAATAAAATATACCTTATACAAAAGGGTGGTTTAGGAAAATGCCGGAGAATCGAGTCAGCGCAGAATACCCTTTCTATCAAAATAACAAGGACAGCTCCCGGAAAGATATTATCTAAGGAAAAGTATCATGTTGCAAAAACATTCATATGCAGAATACAACAGATACTACATTGCGGCTTTTTTCATATGCCGTCAGAAAGACGGCAGAAAACGGTGCTAAAACGGGGAATTTCGACAAAAACGAATGACCAATGGGTCTGTTATATATGGTAGAGTCCTTCCTCCGTAATCATTTTAACTCCCAATACCTTTCAACAACCGGTTCAATTGTGGGGGTATTTTCAGAATAATTTCCCGTTATTTTCAGTTTTAAGGATATTTTTCAACACTTGTAATGAAAAATTTCATTTCTATATTTCATGATCTGGATTAAAGTTGATCACTTCCCTCCGTGTCTAATAATTTACTTTAGGATCAAGTAGACTCACCTCAAACATTGCTTCTTGCCACGACGTATTCTGATAAGTTGGTCTCCTGATGTTGCCAAACTGTGTGTCAAATGTTGCATATTCACACATCACTGTAGTTGGAAATTCAACACGTAGCAACTTCCGATTTTCATGCCAATCCACCTGTTAAAAGAAAACATAAAAAATTACCCTACACTATACATATTTATGTAGAGAAGGATGTAAATATTTTCCACTATTTGTGAAAAGTGCACGACACAGTGTAACCTACAATTTTTACAGATAACAACACCTATTTTTAAGAAAATATATAATACATCTGGTGCTTACGTTACCATTGATTTTTGAAGTTTTTGTAGAAATACAGAAACAGCTCGAGGCTGTTTTTTGTAGCTTAAAAGATTAAATGACTAAAGAACTAAAGTGATATTTTTTCAATGCATGGCTAGTAATCTAATGTGGATGTACACTGTATTGCCGGAGAAAACAAGATTATCTTTGCCTAGTTTGAATCGAGTGGAGTCCACTGGATTCTAAAAACCACTATAGGCTATATGTTTTACCATTCAATCCAATGGAACAGCCTTCTCTCTAAATTTTGTAAATATTGCATTATGTTTCATTAAATTCACTAGAACAAAAACAACATTGATTTTCGTTCATCTTACAGTTAACTACGGACACCTTGGTAATACGATATTTAGAAATTCAACGTATAAAATCGGAACTAGACAGCACCAAAGGTCTTGTGCCAAAAAAAGTAAAAATATCCAAAAGTAATGTGAAAATAAAGGGGCAAAGAATAATTTTAAGAAATTCTATTTATGACATAATTGATACTTACTCGTGTTGTGAATCTGATATATGGTGAATCAGCATCTAATGAAATAGTTGTTGCGACTCTGCTGCTGTTTCCAAACTGCATGAATATCTACAAATCATAAACAAGTCGTGGATATTATGGTAAAAGCAATTTGGAATAAAAGAAATGTGGAATACTGTGCTTTACCGATTTTCTAGAGGTCCATTAGAAGTTTGAGGTATCGCAACTTCTGTACAATTCTGGAACAATAGCAACATCAATAACAATACTACTACTACCACTACTGCCACCACCACCACTACTAGTAGTAGTAGTAGTAGTAGTAGTAGTAATAGTAATAGTAGTGGTAGTAGCAGTAATAAAAGTAATAGTAGTAGTAATAGTAGTACTAGTAGTGGTAATAATAGTAATAGTAGTAGTAATAGTAGTAGTAGTAATAGTAGTAGTAATAGTAGTAGTAGTAATAGTAGTAGTAGTAATAGTAGTAGTAGTAATAATAATAGCAGTAGGAGTAGTAATAGCAGTACTAATAGTAATAGTAGTAGTAATAGTAATAGCAGCAGCAGTAGTAGTAGTAGTAATAGTAATAGTAGTAGTACTGGTAGCACTAGTGTACAAGTATTCCAAGAGATGTAAATGGGATATACAAAAACAAATGAATGGTGAAATTTTACCGTGACCTTAGAATGCAATTAAAAAAAACTTTAATCTTAGGTGTCCGACTGTAAGAAACGATGTCTGGTATTAAAAGAACTGATTAAAAAAAGCTAAAACGGAACAACGACACAGAGTTTTGCAGAGAGATGTAAAGCTTGGGAATACAAGATAGATGTTTAGGGTCACAAACAAAATTGTTTTTAACTTAAATTAAATATTTCTCATGATACGCAGTCTTATGCAATCTTAAACATATGGCATACCCACATATCCATACAAGATTTTTTTGGTCAAAAGCTCTCTTGTTGGCATTCGACTGAACCAAGACTCCAGAATAAAAAAATACAAGCCAANTAAAAAAAACTTTAATCTTAGGTGTCCGACTGTAAGAAACGATGTCTGGTATTAACAGAACTGATTAAAAAAAGCTAAAACGGAACAACGACACAGAGTTTTGCAGAGAGATGTAAAGCTTGGGAATACAAGATAGATGTTTAGGGTCACAAACAAAATTGTTTTTAACTTAAATTAAATATTTCTCATGATACGCAGTCTTATGCAATCTTAAACATATGGCATACCCACATATCCATACAAGATTTTTTTGGTCAAAAGCTCTCTTGTTGGCATTCGACTGAACCAAGACTCCAGAATAAAAAAATACAAGCCAAGACTTTCTTTATTACTGAGAAAAATAAAACGAGGATCGAAGCAACCTGCTTCTCAAGACAAGCAGCTACAAAAAATGGTCTGCTATCTTTAATTTTCCATGGTTTTCTCACTGATTAATACCTATACTAACAATATCTGTGTAGAAGTATAGAAGTCCTTTTTGTCAGGGCCTTCTATTCAAGTACTGATTTTTATTTTAGCCTCTTTCTCATGGTGAGTGTCAACAAAACACTTTTCGCCAATGTAATCTTGATACCGATTTTAGAGCACATAACAAAAAACTAGCAATCACCTACCTCAATTGAAATACGCAGTCTTCCGTGGTCCAGCACAGTAAATTTTTTCTTTGGTGATATCGATGTTATAGGATATCTTGAAAGAAATCAATGCAAAATCTGGCCTTAATTAAGTGTCTTCATTGTAAAAGGCTTTCTATTCAAAGTAGGTACTGTAGTAAAGTGAGACGCAACGTATATGCAGGGATCCCTTAGTTTGACGCGTATGCAACTGTAACCATTCAAAAACCAGGGTCAAAATACAGGTTTCGCATTAACGTTATATAGTTCACTGTTTTTCGCTATATATTATTACTACATCATTATATACTACAGCCAGAGATGTCGACCACGAGGAAAACTGCTTTTATGTTTGCAAGTCTATGTTCAGGCAGCCAAATCGTAGGTTTTTTTCTTATTAAGGCCCATTTGATATAATTGCTTCATATTTAAAGGAAGTGTACCATGCCTGCCAATAGCTTTTAAGTGTGGCCATTACAAATTTTGGGTTTGGCTCTGCTCTTTAAGCAGCTGTACTTTATAGAGAACCAAGCTAAAAAATACAACTAAAGTAATTTCAATACTTCGATCGAAAACTGTACGTTAATGTAACATGATTTCTCTGTCTTTCTCTGTCCGCTAAAGAGGCGACCAAAGCTTAATTAAATTCGAAACTTGTTTTTTTCAATAAAATTGTAAACTTGTCTGCAATTTAAATGTTACGAGCTTATACACTTGCCTTTAATATAGTGACTTGGCAAAGCAATCACTTTGTGAACATCTTCTCCATGTACTAGTAAATCGTGGACTGAATGTAAGTCAAGAAAAGTGCTTTCAAAATCCACGTGGGACTGGATCTAGAAACTGGATCTCCGTAATCTTCCCCAACCTTTCCAATAGCTACGGTGATGGAAGTCTTAATTAATTTGTTCTATTTTCTTTAACCGATGTAAAATTGTTTCTGCACACATTTGTTTGTCCAGTACCAATTTTGATTGTTAGATTTCATCAAGAAGCGAATATCTTGTACGGTACACTCTAAATTACTCAGCTCCCATTTATTGCAAGTTCCAGATTATCCTGTATACTTGCAATGTTGAAAATTTTATACCTCAGCGTCAAGCGAATAATTTTTGGCACTTATCAAAATCACTTCAATCATTCCAAAACAAGCAAGTCAAATACAGGTTGACAATTTCTTCTACATACTACTACTGTTCTTTGGAATATCAAACAAAGTTAAATCAGTGGCGTTGCAATGAAACAGACTGAGGTGGACTGGGATGGGCAGAGGTGAGCATGTCCTTCCCAGTTCTCCCAGACATTAAATTTTCTAATCCTTTGAAATTAGTTGAGAAAGTGTTGGGGTAAGGTATTCTGCGCATTTTGCTGGAAATGACAAACAACAATGAACCGAAGGAGACAGAATGACATCATGCACCAATGTGCCTAGTATTGCGGCAAACTTCCAGTGTTCTATTTTGCCCCAATGCGCTGTGTTACTGTATTGCCCTTTTTATATATTTCAAGTGCGGTTTATATGGCCAAGCTTACCTCAAAATTTCCCGAAGATTTGGGGAATTACCGTTAGTTATCTCTTTGTCTCTGACTGTATGAGTTCTTTTTTCCTGAGAAAATGCTTACGAAAAAATGAGTGAAGTTGGCGGATTAAAATAAGCACCTCCGAGACGCGCATAACTTCTTCCGCTTCTTTATTCTTTAATTTTTTTCTGTCAGTTTTATACTCACAGATTATATTTTATCCTGAGATCTGACGACTTAATTATCTTCCCCTTTATTTATGTCCCCTGCTGAGTTGATTACTGAGGAAGTAACAAACTGTTACGTATTATGACTAGGGAGCAGTATACGGGGAGATTTTTCGCTGGCCGAGGAACATGGCAGCTGAACTTTTTCAAACAATTCCCTGGGGAATTTTATTGTCAGGCTAAGTCCTACAGGTTCTCACTACATAAAATGAGGAAATGTATGTAAAAGAAATAATGCAATGATCTACAGAGATTTTGACTATATTTCTTATAAGTCTGACGCATGAAAATGAGAGTATCTAGAGTGTCATCATTTAGCTGATTTCTAATCTTAGTTTCAAAAAGTCCCATAGCTGAAAATGCTCTTTCAGATTCAACGCTGGTAGGCTTAATGTTTTTCAATGCCCTAAAGAGTGTCTACGTTTTCAGGTCTCTTCTTACTAGTTTCATATAAGTTGATTTCCTTCTTGATGATTTCAATGCTTATATCTTCAATAACAGCAGTACCCGAGTGCTCATCCTCTTCCACAAATGATGCAAATTCTTCAGCAAGTGTCCTGTTACCACCAGATGCTGCTACTTCAACCTCATTTTGTGCTGGTGGATACAGACGTTTCAAGAGAGATGTGGCAAGTGATGTGATTTTGGTCATTTTGCTTTTCACACCAAACTGATCTTGTCCTTGATCAGGGAAGTCTGATGAATTCGAATACTTCATAAGGTGAACAAAGTCTGTATTCCTACGCTCTTTTATTCTGACCTTGAACCTCTCCAAACTTTCCTTTCCAATATCTGATGATTGTTCTTTTAGTTTCTTGTTGGTGAAGGCAATGACTTTTTCAGCCAGTAGAACATCAGCATCTTTACGACAGATACGCAACTGCAATTTTTAGAGGGGCAAGTGAGTCACAAAGTTCTTTGATCTTGTCCAGTTCTTTATCTGAAATGTCAATTGTACTCCAATTTTAACATGGCAAGCTTGATCTCCTTCCTGATGTCATAAAAACACTGGAGCATATTTAAAAGGCTATTCCAGCGAGTTTTACAGTCCAAGAAAACTGTCACTTTTTTGCCCCCAAAATGCATATTTTCATACTGCAAAGTTTCATCATTTCTTACTGGGGAACAGTTCTTTAATTTGACCATTCTGCTAACCTACAGGTCTGGAACCTCGGTGATATCATTGTTATAATCTGAGTCTTCAAAATCACTTCCATCATCTTCACCTTTATCATTCTCTTTGGTCTCGGGAACATTTGCAAATGGTTCACTTCGTTTTGGTTCTTGTACAATACGTTACAAGCACACAAGCGTATAGCATGGGCCAGCCATGCAAAATGAATAGGTGCAGCCTCTGACCAAATTTCATCAACAACCTTGCTCCGTCTGTCATTGTGGCTATAATATCAGTGTTTAAGTCCAGTCCAAATGACTTGAGTCGATCCTGAACGAGATTGACTGCTTGGTCAGTGTTCATTCCTCCTTTGACATTAACCATTCCTAAAGACTACAAGCCCTTTGGAAGATGAAGGTTCAAGCTTATAAACCTCCTACTTTTGTTTGAAGTTGAATTTATTTTTCATAACGTCAAATTCCTTCATGAAAAGTGTGCGGGCATGCTTTCACCATTTCGGAATAGAATAGCCATCTGATTTGAATGCTCTTCTCATCATATCACTGGAAGCAATTTGATTAAGAGTCAATCCATCCACAGCCACAAGTTTTGCAATGACTTCACCGAGATTTGACTTCAATTTTGTGTTTTAATTTCAGATGTCCGATCATCCCTTTGGTACTGGAGCCACCAACTTTGATTTGCTTAGGGCATTTTTTACACTGAGTTTTTTCTTGCTCTTGGTTGTGGACAAAATAATTCCAAACATCCGAATTCCTTTGGGCACTAATATCTTCAAAGTCCGTCATTTATAAATGAGTGTTTACTGTTTAAAGCTTGTTTTTGAATTAATTTCGCAATGTTATCGACGTGATTTAACAAGCTTTTATTTCATTTATGATTTTCGTCATGCAAAAACAGCATTTCCAGATTATTTACATTACAATTTATTCATTTTTGGAAAAAAGCCAATTTTTAAATAATACTTAATTTCCCGGGGAAATTTCAGAAAAATCCAGGAAAACGGGGAGCGGTTTTTTGCTAAATTTTCACGGGCATCGGGGACGAGGAAATCCGGAGACTGCACCCTAATTATGACACGCATCTACAACTGCTGCATAAACCACAAAAAGCTAAGCCCGAATAGCAGAAATAAGGCAATTACCCCCAAAGTGATGTCCTCAAACCTATCTTAACCTTGACTCCACAGGGATCCGTAATATTTCCATGAGACTACAAAAGAGGAATGTACTAATACTACTGGCAGCTTTTATTTTTAAGTATTGATGCATTGTATAAGATGTTACGAAATAAATTGCATTGACAAAAGATGCATTCAAACATATGAAGAGCATCCTTAGGAATACAAAAGTCGGTCTATCAACTAAATTAAATTCCACGCTGCCTTCAAGTTCTTCCATTCCTAACCTATTGCAGAGAGTGTCGGACAATAAAGAAACTCTTGTCCAAACACCTTTAGACCATTTAAATCTGGTTTTACAGCTGAATTCTACAGTTTTCCTGGATTGATCAAGTTTCAATTGTAAGTATTCAATACAGCAGACGGGCAATGAAAACTCATCCTCATCATCGGAAACAGAGAAACACGATTCTTCGGCCTTGTCACATGGAAACAAAAACTGTAATGGTTATCAATAAGCGATAGGAATCAAGAAACCAAAAGAAGAGGACGCCATAGTCTGTATTACATCACCTGTATGTCACAATGAATCATCAAATACTGACATACTGAACGAATGAGAGAACACATGAGGTGAAGAAAACGATCACCAATGCTTCTCAGGTCAAGGGACATAAATTACAAGAGTAATGTACTGTAATTGCTCATCTACATCCCCTTTCTGTCGTCATACGTTATTACAAAATTTCATGAAACAGTGTACACATGTAAATATTTACGACTTAGGAATTATCCTGTCAATAAATAATGTCAATAGTAATAATAATAATAATAATAATAATAACTATACAAACGGATCGTACCATACAAGCAAACCGCCCAGACATTGTCATCAAGAACAGGAAAGAGAACAGTTGCATCTTGATAGACATGAGTGTCCCTTCGGACAGGAATGTCTCTGCTAAGACTTTTGAAAAGCTTGCAAAATATAAGGATTTAGAGATAGAGGTGGAAAAAATGTGGCATCTAAAAACAAAGACAATACCTGTTATTGTGGGTGCACTAGGCCTCATCAAGAAAGGAACAGATACCTTTTTGAAACAAATCCCAGGGGAATCTTCTTTGCAAGAAGTACAGAAAATTGTTTTGAACGGAACTGCTCATTTGCTTAGACGAGCTCTCTCTATTTAATCTTATTACCAAAACTTCCTTTACCCTAGGTCACTGGTAGTGACCCGGTGCTGGATTTCAATAAAACAATTCAAAGAAAATGTGTAAATAATAATAATAATAATAATAATAATAATTTCTGTTAAACGGGCGGGAGTAGTGGGGGAGCATCATATCTAGGTGTCGTGAGCTTGGATCTCTTGTTCTGAAGGGCCGAGTACCGAGTTCTTACTTTGTTACTTAGTCCTAAGGTCTTGGGTGAAGCCTCGCTACGGAGACCGTTTTAAGCAGAATGGGTCACCTAAACTGGGAAACCTAAACAGGCCCCAACTGCAAGGTACTGTGCNAGGTCACTGGTAGTGACCCGGTGCTGGATTTAAATAAAACAATTCAAAGAAAATGTGTAAATAATAATAATAATAATAATAATAATAATTTCTGTTAAACGGGCGGGAGTAGTGGGGGAGCATCATATCTAGGTGTCGTGAGCTTGGATCTCTTGTTCTGAAGGGCCGAGTACCGAGTTCTTACTTTGTTACTTAGTCCTAAGGTCTTGGGTGAAGCCTCGCTACGGAGACCGTTTTAAGCAGAATGGGTCACCTAAACTGGGAAACCTAAACAGGCCCCAACTGCAAGGTCATGTGCTGGTTTTGTTTTTTTTAATTTTTTTTTTATGTACATCAATATCGCACACACTTGGGTGTGATGCATGCACCCAGTTTACCCTTATCGGGCTGGTAGTCGGATGGGTTTGCTGGGGTTTCTACCCCTGAGTCCCCCATGGGCTCAAATTGCTCCACCACTCAATAATAATAATAATAATAATAATAATAATAATAATAATAATAATAATAAAAATAATAATAATAATAAAAATAAAAAAATAAATAAAAAAATAAATAAATAAAATAAGTAATTACAGTTACAATAACAACAACAACAACAACAATACTAACAATGTTATAAATGTAAGAGCAGGCTCTGACGATGGGAGAAGTATCTCTCGAAACGTAGTCCAGAAAAAGCTTACGACTCATGACAAAATGAAGCTGTTACATCTATGGCTTCCTCTGAGTCCATAAAGTTCAGAATTTTAAAGAATACTAGTAATAAATAGTAATAAAAACAAAATCTATATTAACAATAATGCATAGTCAATGCATACTACTTATTCAACTAACTTCGTATACCCTAGGGTACTGGTAGTAGACCGGTGTATGATTCTGATGATGATAATAATAATAATAATAATAATAATAATAAGTATCGACCATACTTTACCTGGGTGACCCGAGCTAGCCAAGACAGAATACATAAAAAATCACAACAATGGCGCAGCATACATGCACTGGAAGATCTTACAGTATTACAACATCAAAACAACCGACAGCTGGTATGAACACCAACCAGAAACAGTTACAGAAAACGAAGAAGTTACCGTCCTCTGGGATATGCAAGTCCACACTGATGGAACCATCAAAGCCAACAAACCTGATATTATTAATAAGAACAAGAAAGAAAAACATGTATGTAATTGATATGGCAGTACCTTCTGATCGGAATACATCCGTTAAAGTAGCAGAGAAACTCTCCAAGCATTAAGATATGGAAATAGAGATTACAAGAATGTGGGAAATGAAGACATTAATTGTGCCAGTTGTGATCGGAGCATTAGGAGCAATCAAGAAAGGCATTGACAAGGAAATCACAAAGTTCCTGGAAACATTAACGTTACCAAATTGTAAAAGATTGCTCTACTAGGATCTGCCCACATCCTACGAAAAGTATTATCAATTAAATAGATGTTGACTGCCCATTGGAGCTCAAGAACCAGAATTGGATTCGGCGCTAATGGTGAAGAAAAAACCCTGCAGTGGACTCCACAAGTCATTAGCAGCAAGAAGCAAACTGGGAAGGGAAGTGCATTTACTATTGCTAAATTAAGAGAAGGACGAGCAGGTCAGTAAAACGAGACAGGTTGTTGGAGACTTTGAAGAAGTTTAGGTGAGGATAAAGTGCTAAGCTACGGTGGAAGATGTAATGAACTTAGTTCTATGTATCTTTTACAGTCAGGTATCACATGAAGTAGAGTTTCCGCACCTAACCAATCCAATTACTATTTAGAGACTAAATGGTAATTGGACTGGTTACGACCCCATTTACAAAGATTTTTTTGAATTTCAAGGTAGTTGTTTAAATACCTGAAAGTGAAGTTGAAATGATTTTTGGGATGTTACTTTGGCCAATGGACTATACAGATTTAGCAAGGTAGAAAATGGTCAAAGACAAATGGTACTATAGCACCCTCGGGTAAAAGTTCGTTTAGAAGACGGTCTTTCTGATCAGTTTGAAAAATGCCTTGTATTTCTATACAAGTCATACAAAAAATACAGCTGCCATTCTCATATTAAGGTTCTGTGTTTTGTTCAATTCAATTTTGTTTTTGTTTTTTAGTGCAATACAAGTAATTTTTGGGTCTGAGAAAATATGGCTCATTGTAGCTTTAAACCTAGTCCAAATTTGTCTTCTAGATAAGACGATACCATTGTGAGGTCTACCTGTAAGAAGATCTCGCCAATTCTGACCAAATTTAGCGGCATAGTTTTCTTGGTATTCCGCGACCTATGCTTTTAACATCTTAGTTTTAGTCAAATGCCATGAAATTTTCGAGAGGACATGACGGTGGCAACAGTAGTACTTATTTTTTAGAAGAAATTGTAACGCATCAATTAAAGAAAGTAGAAGTGAAATCAGAGCATATAATTGAGACTTTTGTCTTAAGTTAGTGAGAGTCAACTCGAGAGCAAAACAATTTTGGACAGGTGGGACATTTTCATTATTCACATACAAAACAACAAAACTACGGCTATAATAAGATTGATGATAATTGTAATAATAACAACAGTACACTGAAAACATAACAGTGAATACTTGACAAGCAATAAGACTGCTTACCTCGTGTGTTTGTAATAGGGCATCACATCCCAGGCGTCCCAATAGAGAGGTATATCATCAAATAATACCAGCTGGTTGCCAAAGTTACTAATCACCTCCCTACATCATATAGAATTCGATTGAGGTTTGATATCTTATTTCTGACTTTATTGGAAAAGAAATTCATAAAATTACAAATATACGAGAAACACATTATATATCATTTCACACCAGAATGTCTAACTTTGTGGGGGTATTGGTTTCCGGTTCTTAAACTTTCTACTGCCGGTATGGAAAAGAATGTCATAATGCTAATTCGTTGACTGGAGTCTTAACCCTCTGCAGCCAAAAAGAACAAAAGATCCAATCCAACATCCAATCTTTTCTAGTCTCGTTAAAAGGTTAGACCGAGGCTTTGACTATTGACACCATTATCATAATAATTGTTCACGCGAGTCCAGAATACAGTAAAAGCAGTAGATTAGCACCAGAGTAACTATTTAAAAGTGCTACATACACTGTACATATTTTTTTACATGTTGGTTTAGAGGTTGTTGTTTTTGTTTTTTTAAAGTCGTTTCCTCCCAGTAACCGGAGCTCCGACGGTGTCGTTCAGAGGAACTTTGTTTTGGCAGTGAGGAATTTCTTCCCCAGATGCAATTCAAATCACAAAATGACAAATGTCTTCAAATTAATAATTTTGACAAACAAGGTCAGTTAAACAAATACCGTTATTTATGTAATAATAAACGACATACACGTATAAATTATATACCATAATCCTCTATGCGGAAGACTTGCATTAAATAAATATTCTCTCGACCAAAGCTCCCAACTAAGAATGAACAAACGTTCATATTTCTCAAATAACTGGACGTTGATCTTTGTTGATTTCTTCCCAATCAATCTACACAAATACACACAATCACTAGCAATCACAATACCAATACAGAATAGTGCTGACACATTAGGAAGTAGAATACTCTTATTCATACTTGATGATTATGGGGTTATAGACGGGAGACTACTAACACCATGTAAGTTGTAGCTAATTACGTATTAATGTATTTTAGTTTTACAAAAAAATTCTGATCTTTTTTTAAAGATTAAAATAAACGCCACCCTAAAATAAACACAATTCCTTAAGGTACATAAAATTATATGTGTATGTATGAATATAATTATATATATCGTATATTATATATTTACTACATACTGTACAGATATGGGTTTAAAACATTTACCTTCCAGTAGGTTTATACTTCATACTTAATATCCGTCCACTTGCATCAAATGACGCACATAAGAAGGTGTTTTCCATTGTGAAAGATTCGTCAGTCTGAAACATAATAATATTACATATCAATTTAAAAGAACATTTTTTCGCTTCATAACGCTGCGGAGCATAACATTGTTACAAGAAATTCGTCCATTTCTACCTTGAAATCGCACAAGTTATTATTATCTAAAAAATCACCAAAACAGTATTATGGAAACTGCGTAGCACTATACAATATCGACCAAAGTGAAACTACCCATATGGTTAATCTTTGTTCGTTGTCGAATGTCTCATGAAGCTTAGTCCCAAATTCACTTCCATTCGTTGTTACTAGTACCAAAAAGTATCTCACTAAATTGCTCCGTATATAGCATACTGACGTAAACCATTCTATTTAAGCATTTTGACCACTAAAAATGTACCTCCACTCAGTATCTTTTAATCCTTGTGTCAAAGAAGAGAATACGACATTTAAACCAGCCAGAATATTGTACCAATTTTTTAAAACATCAATCATTATGGAAGAACTAAATAGTATTTAAAGTACATGAGTCAGTGCTACAATGAGGAAAGCTTGTTTGCATCTTTCTTACTTAGTATTTTTAGAGATTTTTTCTATTTTTTAAATATTTTCTCGACCAGATTTCGCAAAAGATTATGAAGTAGTATTAACGAGGCATGCAGTACGTATGCACATTGTAAGAGCATCTGTTATCCTTAAAACTGCCCCACTCATACAAAAATGGTCGTCAGTTAATATACTGCTTCTTTCCTTCCAGACATTAGATTGGTAAATGTTTTTTAGATTTCAAAATGATTAAAACAGTTAACATTTTACCTACAATTTATTTGGATTTGCCTATAACACTCCTTATAAATTGGAAAGGCACCAAACAAATTTTCTTTGTATAGGAAAATTACTTACATAGCTAAGAGTTAGTGGCCCAACTTCACGAATTGCCGAAGGAATGCACACAGACATCGCTGGCATGTACAACATACCTGATGAAAAAAGAAATTGAATGATACTAAATTGTGTGTACACAAACTTTTCAATGTTAACTACCCAGAAAATATAGATTCACAGAACAAAATTACTAATGCATGGTAAGGGTGTACAGTAATATCGCATAAAACGAATCCAAATTCACATATCAAATTATTTTTCAAGATACAAGTCGTCTTTTAGGACAAATATCTAAAGCTTATTTTCGGACGTGCATTTTTGTTGTCAGGCAATGGTAAACTAATACCCAAAAATTTTACCGCTGTTCAATCCTGGAGCAGTAGCCTCCAACATGCCGTTTTGTCTGTCAGTTTCATACAATCATTTGACACCTATAATCTACTTCCTAAAATCTGAGGGGGAGGGGTACTTTTTGCCATGTCTTCCTCTTCCGTCAATACAATACACTGTTACTTTAGAATTAGCCATCAGAAAGCTATTAGGACTAACATATAGCATAAGTAATTGGTATTTGACAGATGAGACGTCTAGAAGGGATTGTACTTCGACCTTCTCAAATATCAAAATAAAAGGTTTCAAAGAAATGAAGATGAACTGGTACCCAAGATAAACTAGATAGTGCGACAAGGCAGTGCTGTTGAGTTTGATTTTCATCTTCATATTCTGGGATCTTAAATTTGTTTTCAAAGTGTTGGTGTAGTGAGTCAATAAGCCCCATGCTTGTTTCTCAAACCTCTCAACCAGACAACTGCCGAACACAGTATTGACAATACATGAATAGAGGGGGGAGAAGTCAAGAAAGCTACTTACCAAGCTTTGAACCATCAGAGCATACTTGAGGTATAGAGTCAGATCTCATCTTCTTTAATGGAATCTCAGGCTTTTCATCTCCAATTTTCATAACCTGCCTTCTATCCCAACTAAAGCTGTTCACGACAATCTGATTATCCTTGGATAAGAAAGACAAGAATTGATAAATAATGATTATAACCTTGTGATATGGTTTATTGCATTACAACAAACTACTTGATCTGCTTTCTTCCATCTAGCAGTATGTTGCTTGCTTTTGTCAAGGGGGAGTAAACTCTTGGATAATGGATAATGTATAATGTATTTCAAGAAATTTTCATTATCCATTACATAAACAGTATTACAAGTTCCCTTATCAAATGCAACGAAAAGAAAGAGATACCATAAATGTTTCTTAATATACCAACTATTAACCTTAATCTCCAAAACCTGTTGGCAGAAATCGTTGGTAATCTAAAATCTTTTCTCTGGTTTAGGAAAATGACTTTAAGGAAATGTTTTTCCTGGGAGTGGCCACAATCTTCTTCCAAAGTAGAAAAAAAGTCGTCTACCAACCTTTCACCTCAGTTAAACCACTACCTCTGTTCTTACAACATCGAGCACACAAGTGAATTTCTTTAGCCTTATCATATTCAACTATTTCCATACATCGATTGTATCAACAACAAAAATATAATTTCTACAATAGATGGATCATAAATATATATCAAAATAAAAAATTTATTTTAAAAAAATACACTTGATATAAAATATATCAATACATTACGCCCATTTTATATAGGTATTACTATATACCAGACATACTTTGAAACCTGTGAACAAAGACCATTCAGAAGGTCCCATAAAAGTGATCTTAATTCAATCGGTCCCATGTATAAAGAGCACATGCCCAAATGCTTGCATCGCACAGAAATGGGCGGTTTGTCTTTCAGTCTTCTACGGTTTCTCTGTTTATCTTTCCATGTTCACACAACGTTGTCTTGAAAACAATGTCTTACTGTTTCAAAAAACGAACTCGCCACCTCTTGAAGACTGTTGAATGAATGTAGTCCCGAACTAGATGTGGGTCAAACATGCTGATACTTTTTGGAAACAACAGAGACAGCTCGTGAATCCCTTCGTTCCCTCTTGTACACGTCCACTTTGAACAAAGAGGTAGTCTTTCTTAGGAGGATGACTGTTTTTCTACCATACATAAGTATATTACAAATACGTTTTATTTACTATAAATGTTACATCTCTTACACATACAGTACGATGAGTATCAATATACTATACTACTACTTACTGTTAAGCACGATGAAAATATTTACAGTCTACAGTCTGTACAACCCAAAAAGTTACAAAATACTAACTACAGAACATGAGTTGTACCAAGTAGGGGAAGTTCATTGTCAAGAGCAAATATTAGGGTGTTTACAATTTTAGTAAATACATAAACGCTTTCACATACTTTTAAGTAGGACGTAAGCTTCATGCTTTCTCTTGTGACTTTTTCAGTGACATCCTGGATTTCTACAAGGGCAAGTCATAACCAGGTTTACCGTTACAATTTCATTACTCTAATATTGTGTACTGTCAATGTATCCAACAACATTAACACTGAGCAAATACAGAGCGAACAGGCTAAAAATGGTCACAAAAATATACATTTTTTGCTACAGCTAAGAAAGGATCCGTCTAATGCAAGTGTTTTGAAACTATTATGGAACGATCCACATTAGATTTTATTAACTCATTAATAAATTTTATTATCTTTTAAATCCTATTTAGCTGGCCAAATACCAAAAACAATCAATAAAAATATATGAAAAGTGGGGTTTTTGTACTGTGCAAAACTGTTCTGTGGTTCTGGATTGCCTCCACAACTCCACACTTGATTTTAATATCCACTGTGCTTATTTGACACGTATTCACTATTTTTAACTGTTAAAGAAAATAAACGAGTGAATAACATTCCTCTTTTTAAATAAGAATACATTTTTAAACAACATTTCTTCTTCAGTGTATGATCACAGTTTCAAAGTTAAACAGATATAATTTCGTTAAACTGGTATTTATTCACTCATTGTGACGGTGCTTTGCTCGTGAAAAATGATGGAGCAAAGAAGCCAATATCTTGGTTCACTTAGTGCTCGCTAATTAATCAAAAACTTTCAACCTTTGTTTCCACCAAAATAAGATACTGGCTGCAGGCAGAGAAATGACAGTTGTTACAAATCGAGGTCATTAAGAGCATTCAAGCACAAAAAAGGTCACTTGAAACATTTTACCTGCAGCCACAATCCTTAATTGCCACTGCAAAGATTTTTTTAATTCAAAATTGAATTGATGCAAGATACTTTGACGTCTTCATAACGGTCGAAAATATTAAGGTGTCATGATCTGCACAAAGACGAAGTCCTGAAATGCCTTTACAATACCGTATACAAGCAGTCAATCTTTGAGAAGCTTGGGTTCTCAATGGCGCTTATACCAAGGGACTAACCAATTGTAAAACACAGACATACTAGTAGAGCTGGAAGTAACCAGATGCTTCCACTCGATCGTCAGAGAGCTAAAGCTGGAGCAAACCTGTCAACACCTGCGCCCACACAGTAGAGGAAAGTTTAAATAGTAGTCAATGCAGACAGAGATAAAGACCATGCTAGCCTGAATCCATGGCGGGTACTAAAAAGGTCAAGTACAGAGCCCAAATATCATTTATAAGATTTTTTTGCGCCTTTCAACATAAGGCTGTTTTCCAATTGTGTAACTTTGTTTTTTTGCTCGCAAAAAGAATAACAGTGCTTTTAAAATGTTACCTTTATAATGTTTATTTGCATCGTCATATACCTATAAAGCAAGCAGAATGACATTCTTCTTTAGAAACACTGCACGGCTAAAAAATTACAAATAGCCATTGCAGCTACTACCGAAAAAAGGATCATTGATTTTTAACTGCTCCACACCAATGACAGTCATTTCATTCGTTATGCACTTTATTAAAGAATTAAACCAATGACTGTTTTCATAATGCGACGACAGTGATAGCTATTTTATTGAGTAACAACATGAATCGCCATTTTTAATATATATTGTTATTAATCGCGTCTGTTTCATTTAAACCATAGCAGTGATTGCATTGGACATTATTATCAAAAACAACTATCTCACTTAACCGACGATAGCAATCGTTGTTTCTCCATTTAACTGACTTAACGAGCAGAACCTATTTTCTTACCCAATTGGTAATAACAGCAGCTATTTCAATACTAAATTATAACTGATAGTTGTATCTTGTAAATACCATAACCAATTGCTTTCATAATTTATTAGAGAAATAAAAGATAGCACAATTCGAATATTTAAAAGACAACGTAGAAACCTCTTCTGTTATTATGTAATTAGAAATAAAAGCCACGCCGTTGAAATAAAGAAATATAGGGCACTCCCTTGTCTGAAATAAAGAGCATAAATATATCTAAAAATCCTTTTCGATTCCAATAAATGGATTTTTAATTATAACAAAGGCTCAGTTCACTTTGAAATTAAACACAGCTCTCTCTCTCTCTCTCTCTCTCTCTCTCTCTCTCTCTCTCTCTCTCTCTCTATATATATATATATATATATATATATATATATATATATATATATATATATATATATATGTATATATATATATATATGGTAAAACATGAAAAAGGTAAAACACGAAAAATAACAACTATTAATTGCAATCATAGTTCTTATTTTTCGTGTTTTACCTTATGTACATTGCTCTGCTATATGCACTGAGCACTTTTTGATACGAATACACAAACTACACAAATATATATAAATATATTCAAAAATTTCTATTGCATAGAAATTAAGAAAAAATTATCTTTTGAGAATAGAAACATTCGAAGGTAATAAAAATATGCGTCTCTAAAGCTGAGCAAAAGACATTTTTCGATTTTTTTTCTTCAGATTTCCGTGCACCATCATTCACGAAAATTCCTGGTTTAACCCATGGCTGAATATTGCACGTCACTGTGGACCGGTTTGTGTTTATGTGTTACAATACATCCGACCATAATATTATAACGACTACCTACTATATACATTACCCGCGTAGCCATATAGAAAGACCAGTGTCTACAGTGAAGTTAGACTTTAACCAGGTCAAAAATCTACCAAATTGGTCTCTAAAAACTGTTTTATTCTCTTTCTCGAAAATACTTGCAATATAATGAAGATCCCTTTGTCCACCATAATTGTTACTTCCTCCCACAAATGTTATGAATAGTACAGCATGACACAAAAACGCTAGGAAATAGAATCGCGTCTAACTGATGTTTGTGTAAATTGCATCACAAGTGCAAGTTTATGAAACAATGTTATGCCTGCCACATTCGTACGAGCAGCATTTGAGCTTTGTAGAAAAAAAACTTGAAAAACTTTAGGATAAGCAAATACAAAAGCAGTACTGGAAATAAGAATGCGGTATTACATTGCAATGGTGCACAGAAGCCTTAATTACACGCACTGGACAGTTTTCAAAACTGCTCTTGCTGAAACAGTAAAAGAAATTCTTTCAACAATGTAGAGAAACAAAACAAACTTCGGTGACTAACTTGATTCCGACTCTAATGGAATAGTGGCAAAACTCAAACGAGATAAAGGAAAGTGCGCGGGACTAGATAGGCTGATCAGAGAAGAGTGAAGCCTAGCAAAAGAAGTATGGCTGAACAGTGATTGTAAAGAAATTGAAAGGCTACAAAAGGGTGAGGAATGACAAGGCACGCTGAAAAGTAGCAAATGAAGAAAGGAATGTATGTAGTCTAATTTTCTCCATTCAAATGATCAGAGCCAGAAACAAATTTCGATTAGAAATAACTTAAGTATGGTTTTGTCAGTGGCAATGGTACTAGGAATGTAAGATTTGCCTTGCGAATGATCAGACAGAGCTTCAGAAATGTGGAACGACCACTTCATTTGATTTATAGACTTTGCCAACGGATTTGACAAGGTAAAATGTTATAAGCTCTCGGTGTACAAACATCAACAATATCAGATATATTGATAACACTGCCCTAGTAGAACACTTACCTTTAACAAAAAAAATTGCTAGAAAGCCAAAACGACGAAGAGTAAGCGGTAGGCAATGAATAAAATAACTAAATAGTGCTTCAACGAACAGGGAATGAAAGAAGAGAACTATAGGATTGGCAAAAAAGGCGGTGTATGACACCCGACGTCTTTTGACATGATTCACTGGAAGGAAGGAAGGAAGGAAGGAATGAATGAAGGAAGGAAGAAGGAAGAAAGAAAGAAAGAAAGAAAGAAAGAAAGAAGGAGAAAGGAAAGAAGGTGAAAAAGAAATGACAGTGAGTGTGAGTGAGTGTGTGTGTGTGTGTGTGTGTGAGAGAGAGAGACAGAGAGACAGAGAGAGAGAGAGAGAGGGAGAGAGAGAGAAAGAGAGAGAAAGAGAGAGAGAGAGAGAGACACACACACACACACACAGAGAGAGAGACAGACAGACAGACAGAGACGGAGACAGAGACAGAGACAGAGACAGAGACAGAGGCAATAAAGATTAAATAAACATCTACAAAATTTCAACGAGGCTTTATTTAAAAATGGGATACAGTTAAAATACAAAAAATTACTGTGCCTTCAAAACTAAATGGCTGTTTTCGTAGGGGGA
>RDPX01000377.1:99377-112640 GCA_003991215.1 Morbakka virulenta | reverse complement strand
GCTTGAGCAATGTGCCTTTCCTCACTTGTTGTGAGGCGCCACTTGCAAGGTTGAAGTGATGTTTCCATTTTTATTTGGTTATTTTATCTCACTCTTGTGGCTACAGTACATGTGCCTGCATTCAACTTTCCTGGCTTGTTGTTGGGCGCTGAATGTGGGTTTTTCACCCATCCATCACTAGATGGTGTGTAACCACTCGATAATAATAATAATAATAATAATAATAACTGTCCTGGGCATTGAACTGCATCCGGTTGTGGAGTTTCAACATGGGAGAATGAGGTTACCCTTTGCCACAGCTACCTCCAGGTCACCCTTGGGCAAGGTGTAGTACCTGCCAGCTCTCCCCGAGACCAAGAAATACCGGGTTAGCATCCGGCGGGGACTAGTCTGCTTCATGGGTAGAGGGGACTCTTTAGCTTTGGTTGGCAGCCCCACTTGTGATGGTGTCACGATAAAAACATCGGTGGCTGTGCACCTTAAAACACAGCCTATTTTGGGTTGGAGGAAGAACCACTTCCCAGGGAGTAGCGCCCCTGCACGATTCCCAGCTATTCTCATATTTTAAAGATGAATAGTACTAGAATAAGGATAACGGATCAGGGGGGACCCGAACTGCCTGCGGGAGGTGTGACGGTGCCTGAGCCCCCCGGTACGGAAGTTTCAGGCAACACTTCTACTATTGGGGTATCTAAGTTCCCAGGTAGGAAGAAGAAGAGTAAACAAAGAATGACTTGGACGAAAGAATGGAATAAAATTGTAATTAAATGCTATTACAAGAGCAATCCTGCAATCAGAGGATACAGAAAAAGAATGCACAACTTTCTGAGCAAAATTTGAATGGGCAAGCTCGAATGACAAAAACGAATGGCTGGCTAACGAAAATCGAACTGGAAGAGATTTGGAGAGATGTTGATATTGAATCAGATGAACAAGGAGAAAGGGGAGAAGTAGAATTTGTAGAACAAAATGATAATCCTAATGCGACTATGTTTGTCGACAACTTACCTGAAGACTCTTTAAGAAGGATGGTATCTGAAACACCTACAGACAGTACAGAAGATAGGATAGATATTATAGAATATAGGATGGGATCAGACGGTCTAGGAGAAGAAGAAATTGAAATCTTGAAACTTCTTCAGGAGGAGTTACTGAATGCTAGCATTGAAGGTCCAATAAGTCTCAGATTCTATGACAGAAAGGCCTTGAATGAGGTGTCAAAAAAGATTGATAATATTAATCCATACCTTAACCCTCGAGATCTTTTGCATTGTAATAATATCTTAAAAGCATCGGCGTGTGTTGTTACTAAATTGCTTGAAATAGTAAGAAAACAACCTAATAGTGATCTTGGTGGAAAAAGCCTTTGAATAGGCAAATATAGCACCTGAGAAAAGATCGAAGTAAACTAGAAGATCTAAAAAGTAAGAAACCCGAATCTGAACAGATGAAAAAAAGATTATATGCAAAATACAGTGTTTCTCAAAAAGGATTGTTGCACGTCATCGAGGTGGTAAAACAGAGAATTATTGCAAAAAGTGGCAAGATAAAGACGTATGAGGATAGAACTGAGCAATTTCAACAAAACTGGCTTTTTCAGAACAAACAGAAAAGACTTTTTGAACGCCTGGAAGGTATAGAAAGACAAGAACATGAAATACCTAATCCAGAAGCAACCAATGAATTTTGGAGAGAGATCTGGGAAAAAGACGTGTCCCACAATGAGCTAGCAGAATGGATAGAAAGGGTTGAAATAGATGTTGATAAGGTGACAGAAAAGCAAACAGACCTCAGTGTGACATGTGCTAGGAAAGTGCTAAGGAAAAAATAAAATGTAAGCTAAGTAACTAGATAAAGCGAGGTATTTTTCAAGGGGATAGCTTTTCCCCACTTGTCTTTGTAATATGCCTCATTCCACTTTCTTATATATTGCCGGAAGTCAAAGTCGATTACCATTTCCGAAAAGGAACCCCTACATTAAACCATTTGCTATATATGGACGATTTGAAATTATTTGGAAAGACTGAAAAACAACTTGATAATCTCCTTAATACAGTGAGAATACATAGCAGCGACATCAGGATGGATTTCAGTATTGAAAAGTGTGGCGTACTGATCATGATGAAGGGAAAACACCACCATTGCCAAAGAATAGAAATGCTATTATCAGAGAAGATCAAAGAAATAGGTATGGAAAACGTATATGAATACCTTGGGGTTTTGGAAGCCGACGGGATTAAAGATAAAAGCACGAAAGATAACATCAAAAAAGAGTATGTATGACGAGTAAAGGGACTACTGAAATCGAAGCTCAATAGCAGAAACATGATTACTGCCATCAACTCCAGAGCTGTATCAATTATAAGGTATAGTGGAGGAATTGTTGAATGGAGAAATTTGCAGAAAAGTTGCAGAAATTAGACCAAAAAAACCAGGAAGTTACTAACGATATTTAATATGTTTCATAGGCGGGGAGATACTGACCGACTCTATACGAAATGGTCAGAATGCGGAAGGGGTCTAATAAGTGTGGAAGATTGCATTTTGATTGAAAAACATTGTTTCCTTGACTGTATGAATAACAGCGAGGAGAATTTTTTGAAAGAGAGATTAAAGGAAAAGGTAATTGGCACCAACATGGATAAAGCAACTGTTATGAATTAACACAAGCAAAACGTAAAGGGCAAGAAGCTTCATAATGTCTTCTTCAGCAGTACTGAATTCCGGTACCCTCAGAGTTGGGACTGGCTTCAAATGGTGATCTGAAAAAAGCAACGGAAGGAACATTGATGGCTGCACAAGAAGAGGCCATTAGAACTCGTTCAATTAAGCATTACATCGACAAGGAAAATATCTCACCCATCTGTAGATTACGTGGCGAACGTGACGAAACCATTACACAAATTGTTTCCGAATGCAAATGTCTCGCACAAAAACAATACAAACTCTGGAGGCATGATAAAGTAGCCCAAGTAATTCACTGCTAGCTTTGTAAGCAAAACAATCTTGAGCATACTGAACAGCGGTACGACCACGGACCACAGACTGTCCCTGAAAATAGTGAAGTAAAGACCTTGTGGGACATGAATGTCCAGACTGATAAAGTGTTAGAACACAATAAACCAGACATTGTGATCCTGGACAAAGAGAAACGAGATTAAGATTATTGATATTTGGTTTCCCTTTGCCACACGGGTTATAGGAAAAGAGAGAGAAAAACTGGATCGGTATCAAAACCTAAAATGGGAAATTTAGAGACTATGAGACTGTAAAGAGGTAACATTTGTCCCAGTTATCATTGGGGCAGTAGGAACCATTTCCACTAATTTTCGATCGTGGCAAAGTCGTGTTAATGAGAACATCTACTTTGGAACATTGCAAAAAGCTTGCTTACTCGGAACAGCTAGAACCCAAGGATGTGTGTTGAACATCGAAGGCTGTGGGTCATGGCCCGATGATCAACGTGATAAGCCGGTCATTTGACATCGAGACTGAGAGATTGCTGGATAATAATAATAATAATAATAATAATAATAATAATAATATATTAATAATAATATATTAATAATAATATATTAATAATAATATATTAATAATAATAATAAAATATAACAATACTGTTAATAATAGCAAGATAATAGTGCAAAGAACTATTAACAGAAGAGCAAAATGAAGTATCAAAACACACAATAGAGCAACTATGTATAAAAAAATGATCCTGACGGAAGTGATTTTTTCAAATAACAAATATTTTCTTCCTAAGGAAAAAGAAAATTGTTAGTGACATGTCTGAATTATAAAAGACGTGTGACAAGACGCCTCAAGATACATCCACTGGGAATCGAGTTAGTATTACAACTTAGCTTTTGAAAAACATTCGTATGAACATAAAGCCTGCATCAGTTATCAAAAAATGGCAAAATGATTATGCTTTGGAAATATAAAACGACCACAGATCGTACAACCCAAGCTTACTAACCCAACATTAGTGTGAAAAATTAAACAAATAACATCTGTTTCATGAAAGATATGGCAGTACGTACAGGTAAAAATGTAACTGGAAAGGAATTTGAAAACGTTTTAAGTACAAAGATCTTCAAATGGAGATTGAAGGTGTTCGGCATCTCAAAACAACATTTATACCGGTTATTGTTGGTGCAATAGGTTTGATGAAGAAATACTCAGTCAACGTTCTGGTAAAAGGTCCCAGTAACAACCAAATTAATAAAATTCAAACCATGATATTGAAATGCTCACCCACCTTGGAAGACCTTTTTAACAAAAAGTGGTACTTATGAGTAGATGGTACCAAGTGGCAACACCCTCTTTTGCTTCAGGAGCCTGGGTTGGTCCTGGTAACTGAAACGTAATCTATGCTTACACACAGAACGAATTCTATCCATACTACTTCTACGATTACTACTACTTCTACTACTACTACTACTTCTACTACTACTACTACTACTACTACTACTACTACTACTACTACTGATAATAATAATAATAATAATAATAATAATAATAAAAACAGTAACCAACACGTTGAAGGCTTGATAATGTAACTGTCGTCAAAAGGGAGAAGGAAAGGAAGACTACGGAGTAAAAAAAGTAATGTCAAAGGTAGGAAAGTATCATAGGCTGAAAAGAACATTGGAAAGCAGTGGAAAATAGGAAGAATCAGTAATGGCGGTGGTATCGAGTGGTCTCAAAAAGTTCAGAAAGTTTATGGGAAAAGATAGGGATAAGTATCAGATTGGAAAAGGTACTGAAAACGACATTATGAAGTACAGTGAGAATAATAAAAAAAGTTATGGCTTTGTGAGAACTCTGAAAAACGCATCTTTGGGACCTTCCGTGGCTGGTTATTTCCTGTTCCCATAGGCTGTAACCGGTGATTCAACACAACCCTCTGAAGTATTTCGTACAGTAACATACAACAATACTAATAATCAAGTAATTTTAAGAAGCAACCAAAACCTGTCTTACGTTGGCCCTCCTCCTCCATCACCATATCCGTATAGCAACATCCCCTCTTGGACAACACCACGATCTTTGTTATTCTTCATAGTCTTGATGACCTTTTAAAAGTATTAAAAATAATCACGAATAAAGCTACATTTCTAATGGTTCAAGGCTCTTTTTTAGCTGAGAACTGAGTGATAATGACCGGACCCATTTCAAGAACAACTCTTATAACGTAAGTGCTTCAAAAAAAATCATACGTAAAGCACTAGTCAAAAGCATAGAACGAGGCAACTCTCAATCGAAAACCTAGGATATCCTGAGAAACTGACCAGTTAAAATTATCAAACAGTAAGGTACCTTTTTTCCTTTGTTGTGTCAAATTCTGATCTAAAATCATCCTCAGTGTACATAAGAAAATTTTCTTATACAATTGTTATATAGTTAATGCACTGGGTATCTGCAAGGGTGCAATAATTTACTTTGTCACGCCAAGTAAATTCTATTTCATATTGTTTTTCTGGTACTTCAAAATTAAGTCAGTGTTTTCACCAAGATCCACAGATCTGTCAATCTTTTAAACGAGCTTCATGTGTCGCTTTTTACTCGACAAACTGAGACATCTGCCCAGCCTCCTTAATTCAGCCAATTCCTCAACTTCTATTGATTTCTAAAAAATATTCAAATTTTCCCTTTAATATAAAAGCAAACGGCTCTTCAGGCAATATAAAACTCGAAGCAGACCGTATATCTGTTTTACAGAGTGTAGAAAGTACTGCACTCTTATTTTAGATATGTCAGGGATTTTCATTCCAACTCCATTGCAAACAGCTCTTCGGTACAACTCTCTTTCTTCTTGTTTCTTTAACCAATGCCAGTTAAAAATGTACAACACGTGCCAGTCACCATCTTTTTTTTCTCTTCTTTAGTACTTTGGTTGTACTTCGGCATTTTTTTCATTCCTGGATAACTTCGTACGTTATCTGAGCGCTACAAATTTGTTTGGGGTGGACATAAATACAAAAAACCCATGCAACTTGTCGAAGAACTAAATGGTCATTGAAAGACACATTCTTTTCATTCTTGTTAATTTAACATGCTGTTATCTAACAGTATTGCTATCTGGTTCCTTTCTGTCCAATAGCCATTCCAACAGAACATAGAATAAACCGACAACTATCAACATCAATGTCAAATGCCAAGTCCATAGGTGTGTCGGTTTCATCAATGGAATTGCTCTTTTGACCATGTTACCACGAAAGAGGTATTGAATAAACTTGAAAGAGCAAATGTAAATAAAGACATCTCAAAAAACGGATGTACGTCATATTGTAGACTCATCATTACCAAAATGAAGGAGAAGCGAAAAAGAAATAAACATGTAGGGGATTGTGGTGCCAAAATGGTATTAAAAAGGACCAAAATGTTATACCATGGAGTTTTACCTTCTCCATAATTAAGTAAAATACTGTATCTCCTCGAAGTAGCGCCACAGTCCACGCATTCATTAATGATATCGTTTGGTCTGTAAAGTAGAAAATGTTGGATCTATAGAAGTACTCATCCAAAAATCACGACAAACCCAGGAACTCCACTTGTGTGGTCTTTATGTCGGAAAACTTACGATATCTTTTGTCTCTGTATCTAATTAGGTTGTTAGCCAACTCTTTAAGATAGCTACAGTATTTTATCGATTACAAAAATAGGTTGAACCCAATTCGAAAGTAGTTCGGAAGAGTTGAAAATTCAAATGATCAGGGATGGGTTATTTACATTCAACTGTGTGGCATGATTAATAGCTTAAAGCCGTTAGTTAAAATTGGGTGCATACAAAACCAGCAAGGTCAAAATAACAACTTTAAATGACAAAAGCAGTGCATACATTTTGGTTACATAATTCCTTAAAAATTAAGAAAAGTCAGATATTTCAAAATGCATGTAACATTTCGTAGCTTTAAACAAGAAATACAATTTATTCCAGACGAAACATATTTAAAGATCAAGAAATGACCAGAGTCTGACTGTAGCCATCAAAAGAACCCAGGCTTTGTTAAATGTTGAAGAAAGCTCGAAAACTTAGTCATTAACTGGGGAGAAAAATGTCTTCCCGTTCCATTAAACGAAAATTTGTTCCAAGAAAAAAGTGATACATTTAGGTATTTGGATAACTGAATTTTGTATAATCGAGGTTGTACTGTATATTCAATTTTTCTTTTCTCCTAAAGCGTTGATTGATTGTACCTATAAATTAGCACACTCCTTGAATTACCACCCCCTGCTTTAAACGAAGGCTTCCGGAACTCTTTCAAGAAAATAGTGTATTACTAATCAGAAAATGCTCTTAAACTGTGGTACAAATGAAATGGAATAGTCATTATTTAAAATCCATCCCCCATTAACATAATATTTTAACTGTATCAAATATTATGTTGGTTAAGCTATTAAAACCCCATATTAATAAATTGTAAATAAAAAAATATATATAACGGATTTGTTTAATTTGAGTGCATTGGAATGAAAGTAAATAAACAATGGAAAGCCAAGCACACGGTTGGTGTGCTCTGGAGCAATCATTACCCCCTAACTTTTACTTACATCGGCTGCGTTTCCGTCAGATTCATAGGTGTCTGCTGGGGGGAAATGAGCAAGGCATCTGAAGTAAAAAGAAGAAACAAGGAAGGTTTATATAAGGACGCGCCTGTTTCTCTTTTAATATCAAAAGTGCACGTACAGAAATTGTAAAAAAATGAACAAAACCGTAAAGCAGACAAGAAAACAAAGAAAACAAGTCTTTGAAGTTCGAGTAAAACTCTTTCTCAGTCTTACTGTTTCTCCATTTCTCTAGGTTTCTCTCTCCTTAACAGCTACAAAGGGTATGTAGTGCGAATTTATGGATTAATTTGAGTATTTAGGGTTAGTGGTAAAGATGGCCTCTTCTTAACCAGGCGGCAAAAAAAGAATTATAAGCTCAAAGCAATGACTGTAATAAAACCATATAAGCATTAGTGAAACAGGACAACAGCGATATTCATATTGCGATGGAACCAAAACGATAGCAGTAGTAACAGAAAGACATGTGTCAGGGTTGATTGAGGATAAGGTTTTGCCTAGCATACCGCTCTGCAGATTCGAAAAAAAAAGTTTTTTAACCCACACAAAGCCATGTGTTTGTTCACTCAAAAGAATAATGTATTTTTTCTCAAAATTAATGTACGTGCTTATGGTACCAATATACAGTAAAAGTTGTCAATATACGCAAAAGCTATTTGTAAAGTAATGCGATGGAAGTTCTTTTGTTTATCTTCGAACATTGCTGCTATGCCACTTGCGCTTGCTACACATTTGGATACAGCATCCTAAAAAACAAGTGAACTAAAATAGTGACAAAGCATAGACGTTAAATAAAGTCAATTTACTACAAATTCCTACAGCTTCAATGGGTGCAACGAATCAAATGACAGAAAAAAGACTTACAGGTCGATATTTGCCAGGATTAGATGGATCATATCCATCCTTGAAGACGGGGCGAGCACATAAATTTTTTTAGGATGACAAGAAACAAGATTAAAAAAAAGCAATAATTAATAAGTTTGAGAAGCAAGGAAAATAGCTCCGAAGCACACTCCTTCATGACAATTAAAGGAATTGAATCTAGACCCTGATATTGATCATGCCTAAAAAGTACCTTTGCAACTAACCTCGGATTTCTTCCAAAGGACGGAAATACAAGTGTCACTTAGAGAAGAATTGGCAGGAAATAGTCTATCAAAGAGGTCAGCCCTTTCCCTAGCGAACATAGAAATCGAACACTATAAAAAAACTGGATGAATAATCGACTTGTCAGAATGCAAAACGCTATTGTAAATCTTCCATTTCACAAACTCGCTCAGCATAGCAAGATTTAGCATAAGAAATTATTCTTTTACGAGCATTGCTTTTGTCATTGCTTCATTCTACTACATATATTTTCTTCGTCTATCGATCTCCAAATTTTTCTAGCTCCTCTGCTTTTAGTGCTGTTTTTAATTCTACTGATAATATCCTTCTGTGTCACCCATCTGCTAACAAAAGAGTATGTGCTGACTTCATTGCTGATTACATTCAGTGGTTGAATCCTATTTTATTAATGAAACTGGAATGGAGTCGAGTCTAACTTAATCTTTGGGTCAAATCGTTTTTTCACTCATTAACCCTCCTCCCTTTCCTTTCTTAATTGTGGCCTAGCGTGGAGTAAACAAGAATTAAAAAACCTAAAAAAATATATTGTATTAAATAGCCTGAATGGAGCTGTGATCATTACTTATGAGATCAGGGTAATAAAACGAAAAATAGAGCCTTATCTAATTATATAGTCTGTCGAGAACATTACAGCAAATTTAATTTCGGAATCCGGCAAAGTTATAGTCACATAGTGATGGATACAGTTCCACACATTCGTACAAAAAGAGAAACAGTGTGTTTTACCTTGAATTGTCCAATCCCTCCCACAAAAAGGTGCTGTGCTGCAAAAATAGGAATACACACAAATTTAGGTTTAGACATTCTATTTAAGTATTAAAAATATCAAAATCAAAGTTAATGCGGTCGTAGATTAATGGATGCATTTCTCTGTACAAGCACGGCACGATAAAATTCATGTAATACTACCATTTTTGAAAATCAAAGAAAAGTGAAGGATTGAAGAAAATCTACAAAGTTCTGTGAAATGGATGTCAAAAACAATTGGGCATTACTGAGGGATCAACATCATAATCAAAGTGGCCGTTACAAAAAGTAGGTCCTAATAAGCATCCAGTATTTCAATGATATTTCTTTTGTAGAAAATTTAATTAGTGTATTAATCGGACACTAAGGATGCTAGCGGCAAATATCCCTTCCATACGAGACCCAAGCGTGGGACAATTCTTATTTGTGAACTATGTTCAGCTTTTTGTGTTTTTCCTTCTGACCACTCGTTAGTTTATTTTACTCCATTAGAAAAAAAACTTCATTCTTTACTTCATCCTCCTAAAAATACTCAATGACAATCCCAGTTTCTATTTTCCTATACAACGTCCATCACTTGTAGACGTGAAATGTTATCGCATCCCTACAATACTAGTTTTTTTCCACAGGCCAGCAGTGTTTCGAGCTCTTTACATTGTCATATTTCCCCCAAACCATCCATTTTCTCCTTTAAGTTGATAAATATAAATAACCATTAAATGCTGGTATGGCAAACATCCTGTCCTGGGTATGACGTAAAACTGCACCCGGCAGCAGGACCCTAGTCCAGGAGTTCCGGGGATTGGAGGAGAATGCCACTACCTCTTAACTGCTGTTGTGCTGGGTCACCCTTGGGCAAGGTGTAGCACCCATATGCCTCCCTTCCTGGGTTACGTTGCCCCAAGAGNTCTATCGATCTCCAAATTTTTCTAGCTCCTCTGCTTTTAGTGCTGTTTTTAATTCTACTGATAATATCCTTCTGTGTCACCCATCTGCTAACAAAAGAGTATGTGCTGACTTCATTGCTGATTACATTCAGTGGTTGAATCCTATTTTATTAATGAAACTGGAATGGAGTCGAGTCTAACTTAATCTTTGGGTCAAATCGTTTTTTCACTCATTAACCCTCCTCCCTTTCCTTTCTTAATTGTGGCCTAGCGTGGAGTAAACAAGAATTAAAAAACCTAAAAAAATATATTGTATTAAATAGCCTGAATGGAGCTGTGATCATTACTTATGAGATCAGGGTAATAAAACGAAAAATAGAGCCTTATCTAATTATAAAGTCTGTCGAGAACATTACAGCAAATTTAATTTCGGAATCCGGCAAAGTTATAGTCACATAGTGATGGATACAGTTCCACACATTCGTACAAAAAGAGAAACAGTGTGTTTTACCTTGAATTGTCTAATCCCTCCCACAAAAAGGTGCTGTGCTGCAAAAATAGGAATACACACAAATTTAGGTTTAGACATTCTATTTAAGTATTAAAAATATCAAAATCAAAGTTAATGCGGTCGTAGATTAATGGATGCATTTCTCTGTACAAGCACGGCACGATAAAATTCATGTAATACTACCATTTTTGAAAATCAAAGAAAAGTGAAGGATTGAAGAAAATCTACAAAGTTCTGTGAAATGGATGTCAAAAACAATTGGGCATTACTGAGGGATCAACATCATAATCAAAGTGGCCGTTACAAAAAGTAGGTCCTAATAAGCATCCAGTATTTCAATGATATTTCTTTTGTAGAAAATTTAATTAGTGTATTAATCGGACACTAAGGATGCTAGCGGCAAATATCCCTTCCATACGAGACCCAAGCGTGGGACAATTCTTATTTGTGAACTATGTTCAGCTTTTTGTGTTTTTCCTTCTGACCACTCGTTAGTTTATTTTACTCCATTAGAAAAAAAACTTCATTCTTTACTTCATCCTCCTAAAAATACTCAATGACAATCCCAGTTTCTATTTTCCTATACAACGTCCATCACTTGTAGACGTGAAATGTTATCGCATCCCTACAATAATAGTTTTTTTCCACAGGCCAGCAGTGTTTCGAGCTCTTTACATTGTCATATTTCCCCCAAACCATCCATTTTCTCCTTTAAGTTGATAAATATAAATAACCATTAAATGCTGGTATGGCAAACATCCTGTCCTGGGTATGACGTAAAACTGCACCCGGCAGCAGGACCCTAGTCCAGGAGTTCCGGGGATTGGAGGAGAATGCCACTACCTCTTAACTGCTGTTGTGCTGGGTCACCCTTGGGCAAGGTGTAGCACCCATATGCCTCCCTTCCTGGGTTACGTTGCCCCAAGAGCACTGGTCCTTGTGGCTCGTGGCAATAAATACTGACTTGGCAACCAGAGAGAGATAGCTTTTTGCTCCCACTGCCTTATGGGTGGTCTTGGCTGACAAAAGGCTGATGGTGGCTTGCAACCAGAGAAGGCGGAAGAACCCTGTATGGGTCAATAGCAGCTAGCTAGAGCTGGTGTTCTCAAGAAACACACCCGGCAGAAGGCAATGGCAAACCACTCCTGTATCATGCCTAGTAAAAGTATGGTCAAATCTGTTTATGAAAGAAAATCTAACGACGTGAATGGGGTCTCCTCTATATCCAGTGGAGACATCTCGTCCGGTAGGGATGGTCATGTGCAACAGGTGACTCCAGGCCGTAATCAAACTACTGTTTGCAAAAAACAACATCTAAAAATATGAACATGGAATGTGAGAACATTTTACGAAAAAGGAAAGCTACAAAATGTAAAGCAAGAAATGGATCGACTGAAAGTAAACATTTTGGGAATAAGTGAAATGAGATGAACAGTAGCAGGAAAAATGGTTAGTGATGAGACAACTGTACCTTACCTTACCGCGTCGAGCTCATATCTCGAACTAAAGACAACTGTAATCTACTCATGTGAAGAAAAACATCAGCATGGTGTTGAAATAGTGCTGGACAAAGACAGGGCAAAGAGTGTGATAGGATTCTGGACTATTTCTAAAAGAGTATTGTTAGTCAAGCTAAAGGGGCAGCCTTTTAATTTATCTATCATTCAGGTTTATGCTCCAACATCAGAGCATACAGGTAAGGAGGTTGAGACTTTTTATGAAGGAATAGAAAAAGCAAAAAAGCAGTGTAAGTCACAGGAGATAGTGTTGATTATGGGTGACGTGAATGCCAAAGTGGGAAAAGGAAGAGAAAGAAATACAGTTGGACCACATGGGCTTGGTGAAAGAAATGAGAGGTAAAAGGTGGATCCAATGGTGTCAGAAAAATAGTCAGATCATTATGAAAACTTGGTTTCAACAACATCGAAGACGACTTTACAGATGGATAAGTCCAGGAGACAGAGCAAGAAATCAAATAGATTACATAACAATCAACCAGAGGTTCAGGAATGCAGTTCAGCAGGTGCAATGTTACCCAGGAGCAGATTGTGGCAGCAATCATGCATTGTTAGTGTGCCACCTGAAGATTAAGTTGAGGAAACTGAAAAAATCCAAAATAACACCAAAGTTGGAGGTATCCCTTTTAAGTAGGAATGAGGTATTAAAACAGCAGTTTAAAGTGGAGGTTCAAAATCGTTATAGCGCTTTGGAAGATGAAGGTGAAATGCCTGATGAATGGACTATTTTTCGGGATGCCATAGTACAAGGAGCTGAAAGTGTCATTCCTAAAATCAAGAAAAGGGCAAAACAAAAGTGGATGACTGATGAAATACTCGAATTGATGGATAAGAGAAGGGCTGCAAAGCAGAAAATTGATAAGTACAAAGAACTGAATAACAACATCAGAAAGAAATGTAA
>RDPX01000377.1:80178-95911 GCA_003991215.1 Morbakka virulenta | reverse complement strand
AGAAAGAGAAAGAGAGAGAGAGAGAGAGAGAGAGAGAGAGAGAGAGAGAGAGAGAGAGAGAGAGAGAGAGAGAGAGAGAGAGAGAGAGAGAGAGAGAGAGAGAGAGACAGAGACAGAGACAGAGAGAGAGACAGAGAGAGAGACAGAGACAGAGACAGAGAGAGATTGAGATTGCTTTGTCTACTGTCAAAGCTTAATGGTTCAAGAAATTAGTTTTTTAAATCAAAATCGGTCCTTAATTTATACCAAATTTAAGTCCTGGAACAATGAATAAAAAGACAATAAGATTTCCATCACCAATATCAGTAATATCACTATCATCATTATCAGTCATCGTCGTTAACGTCGACATAGTTATGACAACCACGACTTAATACATTTAATGGAATAAAGGTTACAACAAACAAATACATCTGGTATGAGCGTTTATTCCTGTTGTTGCTCTTAATTTGTTTGACGGATGTGTTTTGATCGGCGAAGTTCTGATTGTTATTAAATAATCTCTCTCAATGGAGCCTCGTTTTCAATGGAATTAAGCTAAGGGTATATTTGACGCATTGACATGAACTTGGGGGGTCTAAAAGGGATTCGATTCGGGCTAAAGTCGACCAAAAAACCCATGAAATAGAAGAAGAATTAGTCATTGCAATGGAAGCGACTGAAGACTTCTTACAACAGTCAAAATTTGCTTATGTACTGTACAGTTACGCCTTGAAATTTCCACCCTCACGAAGTTCCAAAAAGGTACTTGTGGTTGTCTGACTGGTCAGAATTTTGCACAATTTTGCTCAAAAGGATGATATTTCATAATAAAATTAAAATTTCTGACCAGTCAGACAAATACAAGTACCTTTTTGGAACTTCGTGAGGGTGGAAATTTCAAGGCGTAACTGTACAGTACATAAGCAAATTTTGACTGTTGGAAGGACTAATAATAAACTGCTAAATTGAGGTGTTATTAACAAGCGAATTTTTAAGTCACTGTTTACCAAAAGAGAAAATATGGAATTGAAATCCATTTCTAAAGCTGAATATACAGGGTCGAGGTTAGATTTTATTCTTCGTGTATCCTGAAACTGAGATTTTTGCCTTGGTTTAAAACCCATTTCTTGAAATTACTGACAAAAAAGAAATAATAAGTGTACGCAGTCGACAGGATTCGAACCTGTGCGGGAAGATCCCATCTGATTTCTAGTCAGACGCCTTAACCACTCGGCCACGACTGCTACGATGTTTCACATTATTTTTCACGTCACATCCCATTTTTCCAACAGTCGACATTTGTTTATGTACTGTACAGTTAGACAATAAAGTTTCCACCCGCACGAAGTTCAAAAAAGGTACTTGTAGTTGTCTGAAAGGTCAGAAATTAAAATTCTATTATGAAATTTCACCTTTTTGAGCAAAATAGTGCTTCAGTAGCAAGACAGTATATTTAGTGAATTTTGCCCAGCGTCCGTAGTGAAAAGTGGTGTTTTTTTCAAAATAATTGTTCGTTTAATGTTGAACCAATCTGGTAATTTTCAAAAGTACGTGATTTTACTGAAGCCTTGTTTCTGTTTTGAACGACGCAATTTTAGTGAGACAAAGAGACATTTTTCTTTCCAAATCCAAATTTTTAAGTTTTTCAGAAGAACTCGACACAAAAACCATGTCACAAATCTTTGAAGGTAAGTCTTTCAGCTTTTCTTCAGCGATTACGTCATGCACTGCAAAATCAAATATAAACTCTAACACGACACTTTCAACTCTGTGGGATATTAGATGATTCTTTTCTTTCTAAACGACATGATGACGTTCAATTAAGTGTGATAATGGTGAACATTACATCATAGTACATTTATCTTTTGGATGATGCTCGCTTGCTCACTCGGACATGTTCCAGACTTTCGGAATGGACATCTATTTCCTGGTTAATGAACTCTTTGAGGCCTGTGAAATCGATTCTAAGCGTCAAATCCGAGACTTGGAAGTCCCAGTGAATGAAGATTACAAAGATTGGGAAAGCCGAGAATACTATCGGTCACAAAGCACAGTTACAATGACCAATCCTTGCTGATTTGTAGTAAATCAAAGGAAATTAAGACGAGAACTTAAAGGACTATAACGATGAAGAATATTGTTAGGCTAAAAAATAAGCTCCAAATCTCACCGGAAATTTATTAATCAAATTCCAGCTTATCTTTTGGCTTAGAAAATACTTGATTCCAGCTCCGCGCATAAGTTGAGGTAATTGTGCAGAATATCCAAATGTGTCTGGTAACCAAAGCTAAAAATAGAAGAGAGAAAAAAATACGAGTATTAGAAAGTGAAATTCTTCCTCTTTCAGTAGAAATAAGAGTGCGTTTTGAAAGTGAGGAAATCTATATCATGTTTCTGGGCTTTAAAACCCCTCTACGTCCCCAGCAAAAACGACTGCATAAACCCAAACCCTATCTATGTCCAATCTGTTTTACAGTCAAAATCCCTGCTTTTAACAGAACACTATTCTTCGACTTATCTCCTATTCTTACGCAATTAACATGCCTTGTGGTGTTTAGGCAGGTTATGTTGTACCTTATCTCCCTCGATTATTTCCTTATATGTTAATTTACGACCAAGTGCTTAAAATATCTTGGGCCTTCCTGTTTGAATGACCGAAATAAATTGGATGAGATAGTTTTATACTTAATTTCTTTACTTTTGTAAAGGACGGAGTTGAACTGGTTTTCTGTTTTAGCTGATAATTCATTACTTGGCTTCTTTAAAGTGCATATCTTCGTGTACCAGCTTACTACAAAGTGTCTAATATCTTCCAAGTTAATAGGCTATACCTGGTTATACTATAATAAATTAGGCTTAGATTTTCCTCCTTTTTCTTTTTCACGCTACTTCCTTCTTAATACATGTGTAAAAGGCCACAAAACTATAACTTACAGACGAATTACTTATATCACGCAAAAATGTTTTCATCATATCCAGAAATGTACTCACTGTGAACGCAAAAGACAAGAAATGTGGAATTAAGGAGAACATCGAAAAGCATATAAAAATAAAATATGTACATACTGTATCCTGTACAAAGTGTATCCTGTGAAAATCTATAGATGTGGTGTATATAATATTGTACACAGTGGTTGTATATACCCGTAATGTATGCACAGAACCAACATATATACAATTCTTACATTACCGTGGTGCACACAGGAGTAATTGGTTCTGACCTGGTAAGTAGTCGTTACCTAGTAACATATCGATTAACCCACTAGATGGTAGTGGAAAAGACGCCAACTCGCAAAAATGTCAAAAACATAATAGGCAAAGAGAACACTCTTGAAAATGCTACCCATTCACCTTTGACTTCATATGTAGCAGCCCCAATTCAAAATTAATTAAATATCATTTCTATCTCTGGCTAAAAATAAACACAAAGTTACAATGGTTTATGTTTCAACACTTACAACTTTACAATACTCCCCAAATTCTTCTTTGAAAAACTCTTGCCCGTAAAGGAATTGCCGTACAAAAGATTCTCCACTTGGAAGGTTTCCATCCTGCAAATAATACGTATGATGCGAAGTGTTATTATTTATTCTACAACCAAAATCATACAAAAAATTAACAATTACCTGAAGTGAAACCTGAAGTTGCAGAAAGGAGAAAAGAAGGTCAGTGCATTTACCAAGTAAATACCTCTACAACTCTTTTAAACAGGCTTCAATGGCTAAGCTGTTAGCAATGAGGTATTTATTAAAACAATTATATAATTCCTCTAGATAGATTAAAGTCGTCTCAGTTACCTGGGCAAGGAAATCCTCTTTCAAAATATCAAAACCTGAGACTACGCCATATAGTATATGGCTGCTTCTGTACGAAATACCATGACTAAAAAGGTCGAAAGACTAGTGAGATCGCAGTAGTACTTCCGGTAACACTGTGAACATCATAGCATCTTTCCTAAAAAATCGGAAGATCAAAGATATCATTGATGAACAACCTCCTCCTACCTTTTCTACCAATTTTGGTATTCCTTAGCTCACTATCTTCGGACCTATATTATTTCTTCTTTTCACAAATGATCCTCTCGGCACCGTTAAAAGTAACATTACTATCTTTGTGACAGATATACTTTTTTTCAATGCATTTTGTGTAAATGATGAGACTGAACCAAAGTTCAAGGATAACCCAACTTAAGATCACCTTAAACTACAAAAAACTGTCTAGTGATCGATCACAAGCTAAATTGATAAGGAGATTTTTCACAGTTAATGCTGTCCTCAGTATTGTCAATACGATTAAATTACCTTTATTTTCGTACTGCTATCTACAAAAGCCTACTTTCATTAAAACTTAAGCCAATTGCGTAGTATTAGACAGTATTATTAAGATAGTAGCTGTGGTCAACAACATAACGTTTCATTAAACATAATGGACTGGGGAAAACAAAGGGTCTGTTTATTTGTGCAAGAGATTCTTTGGGTAACGCAAAACCCCCAATCTTAGCAATAGTTCACGATTTTAAACACAACAAACCACACAAGAAACAAAAAGCATTCGTATGCATACCCAACGTTAATTTGGAGTATAATCGGCTACCGATAAAATACATGGGAGAAACGATCTTTTAATTTACTTCTATCAGAAGTCCGAATCCAATACAAAGATAATAACTTTAAGGCTATTCCACGAAAAGATAGTTTTTTGAAATCTTTAGGCTTTTGCCCATATTCTTCTCAGTAAATCTTGTACTGTCTAACTCAGATTTAAATTCTGATAGCTGTGTGCGGTATATTTTTGCTCTTCAAATCTAGAGTTGTCATCTTAGAAAAGCTTCCCCAGTTACCTCTTATGATATTTACCTTTTAAGATTTTATAGTACTTTTTAGTATATATTTTTAATTTATAACAGGACATGCATTGACAACAGTATTTCTAAAAGGCAAACTTGTAAAAGAACCTTTAGTGAAGCGTCTTATCCCGTATGAGTATTTGATCATAAATAAATAAATACCATTAGCACCAAATTCACCTTTAACAATAACCTGTAAAATTAGACCTTGCAAGCTTGAAGCCAATGGTTTAAAACTCTGTAGCTAGATAGCATCTACACAACACTCTAGAACTCTAAAGTTTGTTCTCACACTCAAATCCTTGTTTTCAGAAATCGGTTTTATCTTTCCACACGTTACCAAAAAAAATATGTTATTTTTCTCTTTTTGTTATTCTTACTTTTTCCCCAAGTTTCAACGTATCTCCAAAATATTTAATTATGTTACCCTGTCTAATGTTTAATGCAATATGATCACTTAAATAAACAAAAATCAATAGGACTGAATGGCAGCTACGTAAGTGATCATCTAACATACAAACCTGGGTTTGGCAGGCAAACAAAAAAGCAGGACACAGACTAGTGGCTTGATTCGAACTCTGACTCAAAAAGGAAAATGAATTCGGACTGAAAGGTGTATATTGGTTGATTATAAGCGACATGTAAAAAGGAAGGTGCATTAAAAATCAAATTCGCTCATGAGACTGGATTACTAGTTAATCCAGTACCTTGATCATTCTGCTTCAGAAACTCGACAAACTATCTGATTGTAAAGAAGAAAATTAGTAAATGTACTACTTCTGTGATTACCAGAAGTAAGATAGTTGTGTGTTATCTAGTACAAAGGGCTACGTGTGACTTGTACAATTCTTTCCATCGGTGTCAAGTAGGTGCAGTAGCAACTACCATTCTATTACATATATTTAATGTGGACAAAACGTCCTCTAATGGCGAACAGAGTATTGCTGGGACGCAAAAATAAGATTAAGAACAGTTGCAGGACGATATATGAAAAGGTTTCTCGCACTCGTTATCTTGACAATACTACAGAGGACTATAGAGAAAAAATTTTAAACGGCACTTTTAAGTAGCTTAAAAATCTTCATGACTTACCATTTCTACCCATGTTCCACCAACAAAATTGAACTGTCTTGCTTTGCCGAGAAGTTGCAGTTCATTGTACAGAGGAGGATAGTCTTGCTTTACCCATTCTAGCTGTTGAGCCTAAAACGCGGTTAAAACAAAATTGCACTGCAGCGAGTAAATGTGAAAGTTGTAATAAATTAACATATACTAAAATGGCACTGATCTTCACGGGGGAGAGTGTGGCTTTATAGTTAGTGTAGCACGGCTGCTCCTGATCTTCTTATACATAGTTTTAAATTCTCAAAGCTCTTTTCACTTCGACATTCTTCTCTGGCTGCGCTACCTGACTCGCTTAATTTTTTCAAACTTTATTTTCGCTTTTAGAATTCTATTTTCCTACCTGATCTTCTAATTATCTTTCAAACTAATAGTTGTTGTTAATAATAAATATTTATACAAAGGACACGTAGACAACAGAGTCATTTAATTCAACGTGCATTTTTATTGTACGAATAACAAAATACAAAAATAGTAATAGTAATAGTAATAATAACAGTAATAGAAATAATAATGGAAATAATAGAAATATAATAGAAATAATAAAAACAAAAATAAAAATACACATACCAACCTGACAATAATTGACCAAAAAACACAAAAGGAAGAAAAGACCAGGAAATGCGAAAAAGAAACGGAAGTGATCCAGAGCTATAATATTTTTGAAAAAGACAAACTGCTGGAAAACTGTAGCATTTAAGGAAGCGCCAGCCGAATCTGGTCCACCAGCAGCAAAATTAGAAAAGCTTGTGAAATGGCTAGAAGTGCTACCTACGGTGTAAGCTTATTTTCCTTGCTATGTTACATAATACCTGTTTACTTGCAAAAGCCAAGGTTATAAGTTGAATAATTAGTATATAACATCAGTTGAAATGACCTACTATCAGGTGCAATAACAATTAATTTTTCTCTTAAATGTGAGAAAACAATGGCTTTTAATAGGAATAAATACATTGTGGATTCGATTTTAAATGCTAGGGTAACACTAAGGAATTGGTGACGTTTCAATTAAGAATAATAACAAAACAAACATCTCTAAAGACTTCTTCCATGTAGAATTTTATCTAATGTATTTGTACTTACAGTTTGGCTAAATTAAAGGGGCGTTGTTATAGGAGGATCTAAAGGTCAAGGGATTGCAGCTATAAACGACGGGCCAAATTACTGCTTAGAAAAACTATACTATACTATACTATACTATACTATACTATACTATACTGCACTATACTATATCATACTACGACATACCATACTAAAACATAATTTACCCTACATTTAATATCCTTTCTCCAATGTTCGCTATCTGGAACGGTTTTTGATTTTTTCTTATTTTACCACAATGGTTTGTAAAAAAACACTACCGGGTATTTTGACCGTCCGTTATTTCGAACAGTTGCTATCTTGAACAATAATCTATTCCTCAAGAAAGTAATACAGCCTCTTTACCAAAACTTTCCAGGTTTACAATAGTTTTATTAAAAACTTACTCAAACATTTCTTAGAATTCTCCTTGATTCTAATTTCAATTTTCAGTCTACAATGGCACAGCATCTGACATGGTCTGTGACACTTGGAATAAACTATCGGAAACAACTGAGGTATCGTTAGTTACTTGTGTAGTTTTGACTGATAAAGGTCAATAAAGATATCTGAATCTTTTGAGATATATCTGCATGGGATCTGTGTTCAATCCAGAGACAAATTCTGGGTTCCATTCTCTACCAATTCTCCTAACTTGTCATCCAACAGTATACTCATTTGCTTACATAGTTTATTGTGTGCAAGTACATATTTCGGAAAACTCATTCATTGTTCTTTTTGTGTTCGATGACTAACAACTATCAGGAGTGATAGCTCTATTCATTATTAATACATGATACGAGACATTGTGTGTCCCGAAAAACCAAAAAAAATGTTTTTCCACTAATGTTCAGAATATGTCCCTAATCTGTAACTTCCATCGAGTTCTACAGCCACGAAAATTTTCTATGAATTTATAAAAAAAAGTCTTTAAAAATTACAATTGGAAGTTTCAAATGCATGAATTTTCTTTCAAATAGGAACCTCTTCAACTTTACTTGCTACAAGTTTACGGAAGTAATTTACATTCTTTCGGGGAAAACATTGGTCATCTTTAGAGGCTTGGGCTACACAAAGTATGTGGAAATAATTTTAATTAACACCTGCAAACATGCTATTTTAACCCTAGCCATTCGAAGATTGCAAGATTCAGGTAAATCAAAATAATTTCAACAAATTGTGAACACAGTCAAATCTGTACAGAACAGACATGCTATACAGCGAACACTTGTTCATAGCCAACAGGTTTTTGTAATCCGGGGGAATTACAGGTAAACCTCAAAAGTCAACTCTCTATCGTGGACACCTAAATAACGGACACTGTGTATAACAAACACTTTTTAGCGAACCAAACGGCAACTTGAGCTGTATACAGCACACACTAAGGAGTATTTTTTGCAAAGAGGTATTTAATACGGAAACAAAACCTAGTTTTACTGTTCTCCTAAAGTACATTAAGATACTTCAGGAGGGGACCCTTTTATTTAAAGTGCCAGAATTAGAGGGCTTTAATGAGTCCAGCAAATGGCTGGAAACTTTTAAGAAAGTTGATGGAATTCGCGAGTTTTGAATAGGTGGGAAAAGTGAAGAATAACCCATTAGAAAACAAAACCATTGCATAGTTAGAAAGGCTTCACGACATCGGGGAGGATTGCAAACCAGATATCAATATGGAACAAGGATGAAAGGTCTTTTTAAGGCTTGTCGAATAAAGGATTGGTTATGAGAAAGACTGCCTGAGAGGAAAAAGCCAGAAGAAAATGGGGATGACCATTCCCACCTTTGTTACTACAGATGGTTTGCAGAGATACTTTTCCCACAGTCAGCCTGGCGATGGGAGAAGTATTTTTCAAAACGTAGCTTAGAAAAAGCGTAAGGCTCACGACATGATAAATATCCTGCATCAAAGGAGAATAACGATAAAATGGGCGAATCAATGGTGTATCGGTCAATTCCTGTAAATATTTTGAATGTGTTGCATAAGATAAAAATTAATGTCGCTACCTCTACCAACACAAAGTTAATCGACAGTTACGACTACATTTATAAAAAAGTTCGAAATATACTGTAAAAAAGTCAAGTTTATGCATGATATTACCTACTAAGATAAATGAAAGGTTATATTTATAACACTTTGTTTAAATATTGTCTCTGAATCCCTTATAGTATGTTCTGGGCCCTAGGCATGACAATGCCCTCATATAAGAAAACATCTATGTAGTGAACTCCTGTATATGATGGAAAGTACTTGTGGAACTGTAGAAATCCCTTACGTAGACCTTTGGCTGTATATTTATGTGAACACTTTTAAAGCTGAATTTGAAATAAAAATCCTACTATTTTCCTGTTACTTTGAAGATGATTGCAACTCAAGACGTATAGTGAGTAGTAATATGTCTCTGAAGAAGTCGATTTCCCGAAAATGTACATTTAAAGAAAAACTATCCAGCAAAATATTTAGACTCCAAACTACATTTTCGATCTGAGTAAAGAAAAAAATTCTATATTTATTTGGGAAAGGAAATAGTCCCAAGCACACAATAAAATAGGTCCAGCTAGGCATGTAAATTTGAACAAAGCTGTGTTTATGAGGTTTCCGTCTAGGAAAAGCTAAAATGTACAAAGTGTACATGTGTTTTTCAAACAGAAGGCATTGAATACGAGATTGGATCAAGCACTTTCCAAGCATTAGATGGCTGTTTCTGTCGTTAAAAAGGAAGATTAAATATAAATTAAAAAACAATATTGCAGGACAGGCTATCACAGATGAAATGTATACATCGTCAAAGGACATATCATCGCCAGCTTTTCCTTCAGAATACAGTAGACAGAACTTTACAATACAGAAGAATATGCTCTCTGCTAGTAATCTCTGTCACGTGGAAGTCTTTATTTAAAGTCTGAGGGGTATGTTCAGGAGGGGGGAGGCAGCAAGGTAGGCTTAAATAGGATGGCAGCTGCCAGTGCATTTGATGACAAGCTAACAAGTTTTATCGGCGCCAAAGCAAAAAACGTCCAATATCCTGCTTGCACCTGGAAGGACTGAACTTTGCATTATGAACAGATGTGCCCGCTTGATTCGAAATTCTTAGCAGAAGAAAAATCCTTTCCCCTTGGTAACTGGCTTCCTTACAAGTCGATAATCTCAGTCAGCAACTTCTCTTTTCTCTCTCCTAAAATCATCAAATCATAGCCCGATCATGAACAATTGCTTTAAAAAAAATAACGCGTAATTGTTCTCCAAAGTAGATTAGAACAGAAGATATTAACAAGCCCTCGGAAGACCAAAGAAGCCAAAGTTTACGATTATCAGTTTAATGAGCATGTTTTGACTACAAGGAGTACCGTTACCATGACAATACTAGTCAACTGCTCTACAATGGGTGGGATGTTACAAACAACAAAGCAACGAGCATTGCACTATGTGCATAAAACAACTAAACCCGTTGCAGATAACACGAAGGGATCGCGAAAAAATACTAAAAATCCCATTCTATCTATTTATGAATTAGTTCTAAACTGGCGTTAATGACAAAATGAACAAAATGAACAATACACGTTTTCTATCATAAGAAGAGATTCTGATGAAGTTTATGTGAAAACAGTGTGGGAGTAAACCCGTGAAAAAAAGTGAGGAAAAAGTTCGTACAAATCCTGTTTTAAAACCAATACTAAGTTAGTTAGCGAATTCTATAATCTCAAATTTTGCACCATTGCTTGGAGAGGAACAATACTTGACAATATTAATAATATTGGTAACATCATCTCTAGTTGAAAGAAAAGTTCCAGTCAAAGTTTTCAGAAATAAAATTAAATAACATTGGTCGCTCGTTTTGTATGGACAAATAAAAACAGAGATTTGCTACTAAATAAAAATTTGTTTCCTTTCGATTTTTTCCATTGCATTTAAAAACTCATGTGGCCAGAACAGACGACCTAAAAAAGATCTGGTTTTTGGTACAACCCCTGTTAAAACAGGACGTGGTAGACCAAAAATAAGAATGTCAGACAACGTGAAGGACATTGAGAACATTAGCATGGTTGAGTTGCTTAGAATGTCGCAGAACCGGAATCAATGGCGATGATTCGTGAAAAGTGCCACAGCTGGTCAGTAATGACTATTCCGTTCAAGTACTATACTATATTCCGGTATACTCTACTCTACGCTACTTTATAATATATCACTATAGCAAAGCATATTTCTGACTAAGTAAAAAATAAATAGAGCTCATAGACTCTCCGGTGTGACGACAAGGGTGTAATGTGTTGTTTCCAATATTTATATGTATTGTAGGTGTGCATACGCACACCTACTAAGCTAAAACATGCAATTAAGGATATACTGAGAAAGTACCGTAGCATTACCGTACAAGCTTTCAATAAAACCGAACAGATTAAAATACATGACACTCCAAATTAAACGATATCAACCTAATACTTTGACCCAAAGGCCAAACTATTTGAATCATCATGCTGAAAGCCATTAGATATCAAGATTTCATCACAAAGGAATGGGTTCATATAGCAGTATCTTAGAGCGTTCCCACCTTTTAATTCTTCTTCAGTGTTAAAGAGTGTTTACACACTCTGAACTTACGAACATAGATACGTTTATTTTGATGTGTGTGTCTGTATTGTAGAAACTTCAAACAATACATCTTAAAGCACAAAAGTTAAGTTTCATTAAGAAAGAATTACTGTGATAACTTAACTATCCACAGTCAATATCCAAGCACAAATAATCCGACTCTTTACAAATATTACCTGAGAAACTGCAAACTTGAAATCTGGAAACTCTTTAGCTATATTTACTGCATTGATCCAGCTTCTTCCACATTTTCGTCTTGTTTCAGAGTATGGCCATAGCCAAGCTGAAAAAAATTGTATATATACTGTATATATGCATAATGAAAACCAAGTGGAAGACAGGAGTTGCACCATACTAGATTCTAATCAATCTCGGTAGCTTCCACGGCCATCCGCTCTACAAACTGAACTGTAGAGGCTATGTTCAAGGGAACTTAATCTACATTACCCTTTCGAGATCTCTAACAATCGCCATCTTACCTAACTCTAAGGATATTGGGCTTAGCCACTCCCCTAAATGCTGTTCACACAAATCGATCTCCTTGCCCAAGGATGACTGGAAAAGATTCGGAAAGATTTTTCAATATAGCAAATATATTACTTTCAGAATTTCACCGGTTCTTAACTTCTCAAAATAATCTATTGTTACAGTGGTAATACATCACTTGATCCATACCACTCAAAATAATGGCATGATAACAGTTTTTTGAGTTTACCAAATCTGGGTTTTCTCAAGACCTGTTGCGCAAGTTGATAGTATAGTATGTGCATCTAAATATCAAATTAGTCATGTACTTTTTAGTATCATTCAAAGTCAGAAAGTCATGTATCAAGCCTCACTGATAATTCTTGACAAGCAACGCTTTTACTCTTGTCAATAAAAAGGGCTGAATCACCAGGTGCGACTGAAGGGATGTTATAATCACAGGATATCAGATTATGTTTCTGTATTGAGCACTGATCAAGGTAGTGACATCATAAACACATGGACTTAACAGTCACATTAACTGAAAAGCTCTGACGTCTTTGGCAATCATCATAGATGAAACCAAGAACTTGGTTTCTGTCACATGACTTGTATGCAAGGCTACTACTCAATATATCAAAGCGTATTGCATTACTTATTTTTGCTAATGAGTTGCTTAAGCACGAATCACATACACCTGCAGGTTTTGGTGACCATCATGTAACTGCTTACTCAACAATAATTCGTAACTAATCTTGGGTCACTGAATTAAAAAATCAGGTTTTGCTATTTTACGTCTAGTTTAGCTGGTACGATAGGTCATGATTTTTTGTGTCTGGCAGCCTCTACTGTCAGTATTACAAAGTTTTCCATTAACATATTTATTTAATGGTTCACATCCCTTTAATGCAAATCATTTAGGTAACAAAGACAATAATAATAATAACAACAGCTAGATAATCTGCTATATGGTAGACTCTAACGGTACTATATCAGCACTCAAGACATATCGGATTATCATAATGGATAGAGCAACTATTATGGAGATTCTGAAGCATTTCAAAGTAATACACACCTGTGTCGATATGGCAGTGGCCGATTGCCGTTACTGTGAAATCTATATCATTGTTCTTTGCCGAAAAAATAGTCCACATGGCATCTTTTGCACTATTATGAGAAAACCAACAACAAAAATAGACCGTCAGCTCAATTTGGCAGTGGATTAGAGCTGATATGTTTGCTGTCTTAAGCAACTCCAACAACTGACAGGTTGGGTTCTGTTGTGTCAAATTGTCCGTCACCATTTCAGTATCAATGAAATCAAATTTCAGAAGGCAGTATATAATTCAAAAAAATTGGCAAAACAATAAAAAATAATAATACATCATGCATGAAAAATGCACAATACACAACAAATGATGTATAACATGATATATATATATATATATTGGTTGTTCTTCGTTTCCTGTTAATTCTCTAATCTTCTCCAAAGACTTGAGTTTGTCTTCTCTAACTGTTCCATCCCCTCACCCTTTTTTCTTATCCACTCATCTTTTGTTTCTTTACACATGTGCTTTACTCTTTTGTTTAACTCTGAATTTTTTCTCTGACATGCTTTTTCATTTCCTTCTTTCCTGCATCAAGTTCAGAATTTCGGCAGCCATCCATGCCTGCCTTCCCTTTCTTGATTCATTCGCTATTATTTACTGTGATGTGCCCACAAGCGCAATCTACAGCANGCTGTCTTAAGCAACTCCAACAACTGACAGGTTGGGTTCTGTTGTGTCAAATTGTCCGTCACCATTTCAGTATCAATGAAATCAAATTTCAGAAGGCAGTATATAATTCAAAAAAATTGGCAAAACAATAAAAAATAATAATACATCATGCATGAAAAATGCACAATACACAACAAATGATGCATAACATGATATATATATATATATATATATATATATATATATATATATATATTGGTTGTTCTTCGTTTCCTGTTAATTCTCTAATCTTCTCCAAAGACTTGAGTTTGTCTTCTCTAACTGTTCCATCCCCTCACCCTTTTTTCTTATCCACTCATCTTTTGTTTCTTTACACATGTGCTTTACTCTTTTGTTTAACTCTGAATTTTTTCTCTGACATGCTTTTTCATTTCCTTCTTTCCTGCATCAAGTTCAGAATTTCGGCAGCCATCCATGCCTGCCTTCCCTTTCTTGATTCATTCGCTATTATTTACTGTGATGTGCCCACAAGCGCAATCTACAGCAGTTTCCATTCCTTTTCTACACCCTCACCTTCCGCATTGTCACATAAAACTTTGTATCAGTTGGAAACTTCTACATCATTATGGTCCTCAATCCCTCCACCTCATTTTAGTATGTTCCAATGTTACTTCAAATTCATGGTTTTCCTCAACCTTTTAAGTTTCACTCTCATATCTGTAACCAGAGTAACATGATCACACTCTCCTCTAAAATCGGCTACTGGGTATGTTTTCACCTGCCTTAAACTATTCCTGAATCTACTATTGACAGTGATGTAGTCTATCCGGGTTTTTGCTCTATATCCCGGACCTTTGTAAAAGGGTCTTGGGTGATGTCAAAAGTAGGTATTCATAATTATCTGTTCCCAGTTTTCACACCAAGCTAACCACTTTTTTCCTCTTGCATACCTCTCGCCCAGTCCAGATCTTCCTACTACATTTCAATTGAAGCCCTTTTCCACTTCGCATTTGGGTCTCCTATCACTAGTGTTACTACTCCTGTTTTGCACTGATTTCTAAGACTATCTAGCTGTTCATAGAGTACTTCCACCTCATCTTCACTATAATCTCCAGTTGGGGCATTTACTTGAATCATATTCAATTCAACAGGTTTAGTATAAATTTTAACCATTTTAACTATTTGAGGCACCTGAAAGAATCCCATCACTGCCTCTGCCACCTTCTTCTGCAGCAACACGCTCATTCCTGCCTGATGCTTATTTCCACCCGAATAATAAAAGATCAAGCCAACTGATTTTATCTTTCCAGAAACCATAAACCTCAATTCGCACACACACAAAATATCCAATTTTATCCATTCTGCTTTTTTCTTTAGGTTTTTGAACTTTCCCGCCAGATACATGGTGTAATCATTCCGTGTTGCAATTTTGTGGTAACAATTAGATCTAGCGGTAACACAATTTCGACTAAAGACACCGGCTGTAAATCCCCACGTGAACCATCAGCAGTAACATGATAACGGATGGACATCACCTGCTGGTCATGACCACACCTGGTAGTCGCGACAGCATCTCCATTGTAGGGGTTCCCGTTAATGCTTTTCAGCATGTTGTTTGTTTGTGATCTTTTCATTTATATTCTCGGCTTTTTAAGTTCCCTGGTTTAATTTTATTTTATTCAATTGCAGGATTTAACTCTGACAAGCGCCAGTATGACCCACTCTTGCGGCCCTAGTTGTCATCTTAAAAGCGACAAAGAAAAATAACACCTCTTGTATTAAGCAATGGCAATATTAATAAAGTACTATAACACCATAACTGAGGTTCCTCCGTTGCCTGGTTAAATTCTCTTTTTTTATTGTACTCTATCCTTTTATAACATCCCCAAGACCCATTGTTGATTCTTGGGGTTGCCTCAGTGGTTTATCGGA
>RDPX01000377.1:25420-66979 GCA_003991215.1 Morbakka virulenta | reverse complement strand
TTTCTTGTTTCTGGATCTTCTATCAATTTCTTATACTGCAGTTTTGGTTCTGTCTTCTTTTTCTTTAGTTGTTTTAGTTTCAATTTCAATTTGCAGACGACAGGTAGATGGTCACTTCCGCAGTCTGCACTAGGGTATGTCTTGCAATGTTGGACTGCATTTCTGAAACGTTTATTGATGGTTATGTAGTCTATTTGATTCTTCGTTTCCCCTCCTGGGCTTCTCCAAGTCCATAGTCTTCATTGGGTGATCTTCGAACCATGTATTAGTGATAATTTGTTCGTTCGATGTGCACCATTGAACAAATCTCTCTCCTCTGTCGTTTTGTTCACCAAGACCATGTTTTCCTTTTATTTTTCCTTCTTCGTCTTGTCCTACTTTTGCATTTAGATCCCCCATTATCAGTATTACTTCTTGTGATTTGCACTGATTATAATACTTTCATTCTATTCATCAGGAATTTTCCCTTCTCTCACTACCGCACTGGCCAGGTTGGCAATGGCTTGACAACATATATCAGGGGATACCTTCAACATCTCTGCAACAATGTGAGAGGGATCTGCAGCTTTAAGAGCCTTCACCTTCTTCAAAGCTTTAAATACCATTTCATGTGTGAAGAAGCATGCAGGGCCAGTGAGAGGCTCAACATGCTAGAGTGTTTCTGACCAAGCAAATTCAATCTTGAGCAGTTCAGGTATGAGAAGAGACCCAGATGGTGTGCCCATTTTTTAAAAAATGGCAACGAGTACTTAGAAAAAAATTGAGAAATAGAAATGCTTGGAAGACAACTAAATGGAAGGCATAAGAAGGTATAGAGAAAATAAAAATGAAGATAACTGTTTGAAAGTATGAAGGAAAAGATTAAGTTGAGTAAGAGTATGTTAACATCAGAGTTACAAATTTCTTCTTTGAATAACAAACATTTTTTTCACTGTGAAAACATTTTTCTCATTAACTTCAAGTTATTTTTAACTTTACTGATACTTAAGTGCTCCGTTGCCTCTCAATATATTTGTGACAGTCAAGGCACTTCATCTCAAATGGTCTTTAGTGAGTTTACTAGTGTCACTCAATCTTCTGTTGACAAGTATCAAGTCCCTCTCCAATGCTTGCCACAATGTCATCTCAGCCTGTTCTTTCTCTTTCCTCTCAGTACCCATTTCACAACTTAGCATGCAGGTCTGGTAGCAGGAAGACTCAGTACACCTCGAAGCCAGCAGAGGCACCTTTTCCAGAGGTTGGTGTCAAGGGATGCTACTGGGATCTTTTCCTGACTTCCTCATTGGTGTCAAAGTCAGTCCATTTGATGCCCAAGATCTTGGATAGACACTGTAAGCCAAAAGGGTCAACCTTCTTCTTGTTTGTGGCCCTTCTTCTACCAAGTTTCAAATCTGTAGCACAGCAAGGACAGTACACTAGAATTGTATGCCCTCAGCTTTGGGCTCAAGGATAATTTCTTGATTCTACAAATTTTGTTTAACTGGTTAAAGGGAGCAGCTGCATTTCCAATTTCTTATTTCATGTCAAGCCCATGACTGCTTGTCCTACTGATAGAGCTATTAAGGTAAGTAAAATCCTTTACTCCCTCAACTTTATTCTGGTCAATGAAGGTGTCTGTTGGTATTGGATAATTCCCTCTCTGCATGTCCTTTGGTTTTTTGCATTGATGATCAGTCCAGTGTTGCCAGAAAACCTGCTGATCTGAATTCTAAAGTGTTTTCCTTCTCTGGAATGCAGACAACTTGCAATATGATCAATCTGCTTCCATGTTCTGTGGCTGTTGGAAGTCCAGGTGATCTTTTGGATATATCTGTGTAAGATCACCATCATCCATTTGCTTGCCAAAGCCATGAGGACCAAGGGGATGCTTGAAGCCCAACTATCCCTTGTAATAATCTAAGCTAGGTGTTAGTTTAACTTTGGCCAAGTACAAAAGTACCTTGATTATAACAATATATTATACAAATACCAATCTGGCTTTCGTCCATACCACTCAACAGACACTTGCTTATCCTATCTGAGTGATAGGATTCAACAGGGATTTGAAAATGATATGCTTACAGGCATGGTTCTGATTGACCTCAAAAGCATTTGACACCATTGACCATGAAATCTTACTGAATAAAATGGCATGCCTTGGCTTTAGTGGCTCTACAATTTTGTGGTTTAAATCTTACCTTCAGGACCGATTATTCACAGTCAACATTGGGAAGGAATTTTCAAACCCCAGTAATGTTACATATGGGGTACCACAAGGGTCCATTCTTGGTCCACTACTATTCCTACTATATGTAAATGACATGGCTCAGGCTATTGACTGCAAACTACTTCTTTATGCAGATGACTCCTGCTTAATTGTAAGACAAAACAATATTGACCACATAGAGTCAAACTTAAATAAAAACTTGGAATCACTGTGCAATTGGTTTGTGGAAAACAAATTAAATATTCATTTTGGTGAGGATAAAACCAAATCCATTCTTTTCAGACGAAAAAAATCCAAAAATATTAAAAGTCTTAGCATTAGGAGGGGTGATATAGAAATTAAACAACACTCAGAAGTCACATACCTTGGATGTGTTCTAGATGAAAATCTTTCTGGGGAATCAATGGGAACTAAAATACTTGGAAAAATAAATAATAGACTGAAATTTCTGTATAGAAAACAAAGCTTTCTAGATAACTTCCTTCGCAGATTGCTCCTCAATGCCCTCATTCAGCCACTTTTTGATTATGCATGCTCCTCATGGTACCCCATGTTGAATAAGAGACTGATAAAAAAAATGCAGTCTGCACAAAACAAATGCATTCGCTTTTATCTGAATTTAAAAAACACAGCCCATGTTGGTGCTACTGAATTTAAAGAGATAAATTGGCTCCCCACAAAGCACAGAGTAAATCAAAATATTAGTGTAAAGATATTGAAATTTTTTAAAGGAACTGCTCCAGTTTATTATGATAAAATATTCCACCCAGTCAACCAGAGTTGTGTTACACGAAGGTCAAAGTTTAAATTACATATCCCATCTCATAAAAGCAACACAGGCCAAAAATGCCTATCTTACCTAGGGCCAAAAATATGGAATAACCTATCATCTGAATTAAAATCTACTAACAATGTCAACACTTTTAAACACCAGACCAAAGAATACTATTTTCAACATATACAGAAAGAAGAAGACAGTATATATATCTACTACCGACAACTCATGTTTTCACTCTCATAAAGAGCCAGGTATTCTAAAAGGACATCTCATTTTAAAACACATTTATATTTTAAAATTTTATCTCCCTTTTTTTTCAATTAAAAAATCACCTCTTAAGGGACCATTATGGAAATAAGGTCAATTTGACTTTTTAATGTTATCCCTGCCACTTCAATTAGGGGTGACCTGTCATTATTTTTATTTTAACTCAAATTGTAATATTTTTATGCAATATTCTTTTTAGTATTAATTTATACAAAAGTTTGTAAATTAACTTTAAATTGTAATTTATTGACTTTCTAGGTCTTTCTTTTTTTTTTAAACATTTGTAAACATTTTTCATTTTATGTTTGTGTCAAATAAAAACTTACTTACTTTTTCAAGAATAAAAATATAAGGAAAAAACTCAGAGTGAGAACTCTACAAACTCCATAAAACATACCTAAAACAACAATATGTCCCATGGGCAGGAATTCTTGACACAGGGGCCACAGGGAACAAAAATAACAAAATATATTAAAACAGCCCTCGCCAATGTGTGCACTGAAGTCTCCCATGAAAAGTAAAATGTCATGGCAAGGTATATTCTGTACCAGGTCTTGAAGCTTCTGGGAAGAAGAACCTCTACCACATCACTGTGTAGTGCATGGTACTAAGCAAGTGTGACCTTGACATGTGCCATAATAAATCTTGCTACTAAAAGTCACTAATCCATTGGTGTCCACATCTTTTTGGACTACATGCCTGTTTGTCCAGGATGAGAGCAACACTGTATTAATTGATGGTATCCTGTTGGTGAGAAAATAGATTGTCCCTTTCTCCTTAAGAAGATTTCCCTGCACCTGTTCAATAGACTTTGCTATGGCTTAGTATGCTGACTTTGTAGGCTTTTTCATTGATGACTTGCACCAACTTTGATGACAGGAACACTCCTCTTACATTCAAGTATCCAATACAAGCTGCTGCCTTTGCAATTAGGACTGAAGTCCTCAGGGCATGAGCTTCCTCAAAGAGGCTTCCACTAGCATTAGTCATATAGTTAGTCTGTAAAGAGCTTTGATCTGCTTTTATAGCTAAAGCTTTTTTCTGGATACTGGCTGCTTGCCTAACCCCCAATCACATTTAGTATAGAGACTGTAAATGGTTTTGTCTCTTCCTGACTGCAAGGCAAAGTTTATGAAGTAGGGTGTGGGTCACCTCTAGTCTAGGGCATATAGTAGCTGGTCTTCTTGATGCTCCTCAATCTTCACCACCGGCTTCACAAAGAAGTTCCTCCATCCATCCACTTAAGGAGCTCTCCAGGGTGTGCTGCTTGCTGTTTTAGAGCCTGTTTCCAAATTGTAAAGCAATGCCATTTCATTGTTTTATCTCTCATTGGGTTTTTATATTAAAAGACCGTAGCTGGCAAGACCCATTTGAAAATTACTTATTTTTCTCTGGTGAAATGGAAGTTTTTCTTTTCATGACTTCTTACAATTCAGCATGACTTGTATATCAGACTGCAGATAAAATTCATTCAGTGTTCACAGTTTTATAACTGGGTATCATACTTATAGGGAAATTTGGAAGGGATTTGTTGGACAAATTCTCCCAAGTGAATGGCACTATAACTACCAGCAAAATAAATATGTTGAAAGAGTGACAATTATATTAAATAATATTTATTATGTTTTATCATATATTACCCTGGTAGTAAATTTAGGCAATGCAGAGTGCCATAAACTAATGTTTAATCATACCTGGGGAAAAATCAACAAACTGTCATTTAGCAATTGTAGTGTTGATAAATAATGTCTATACATAGCAAAGTGACAACAAAAACTCTGTCTGTAGAATAAATGAGCTACTACTTACGTAGGTCCAAATGACTGCCCTACACTTGCAAAACCACTTTTTGAAGCATTTGCATATGTGCTGGATAAATCTTTGGTTTTAGTATCTGAAGATGCCTCTATTTGTGTTAATGCTTGTACTGCTTCCCTGTAGGTAGGTCGACTATTTTCATTATCCTTGTGATAATGAAATAATTGTTTAACATTTTGCTTCTCTCTATATAATCTAAAAAAGAGAGGAAGAAATGTATTTGAAATAATAAAATTCTCAATTCAAATACAGAATGTAATACTTAATACATTAACATTCAGTATCAGGCACTACAGGAAACTGCTTGCTACTAGTAAATATGCATTGTGGTGCTACCTGTTAATGGAGAGGTCATCTGCAACTAGAGCAGGAAAAACACTAGGAAAACCTAATTAAAAGCCAACTCCATGCCAGAAACACCCATCCCACAAACAGAAGCTTCCCAAACCCAATCCATCAACATCAACCAGGAACAGCAACTCCTGGCTGACATCCACACAAGCTTCTCCAGCCTTCAACAGGAACACTAATCCATACTTCAGCCTTCATTAAATGGTTACAATGGTGCCTTTGGCTCTGTTTGTAGAATGGTGAACATGGGTAATCTCAAACCACCTTGACTAAAATGAAGGGTACCACAATACTCTTCAGATGAGGTTTAATGAGCTTGAAATACTTGGCATTTTTACCTAAAAAGAGGACATTGGTATGTTGCAAAGTAACTCAACCCTTCTTTTCTTGTCAAGAAGCCCTCAGGGCATTATTGCTTGGTAATATCCTTTAGTGAGGTTGCAGGATAAAGCCTCAACCTACATTAATGCTGACATCAATGTGACTGATAGTGCTGTTATGTCACAGAGCATTGGTTCTACATTATATACACTCTGCATCAACAAACTCCAGATTGCTGGTTATTTTAGTGCAAAATATGACAGCAAAACACCTGGATTATCATGTGAGATTGTGGCAGTCAGCATTGCAACTTCCGTACAACACTTCAGCCACTACATCATCCAATCTCAACACAATACATATGTACTCACAGACAGAAAATTTTGCATCCAGGCATACACAACGCTCCTGAAAGGTCAATTCTCTCACAGTAGTTGACCATCAACATTCTTGTCTACTACTAGTCACTTTGCAGCCTGCATTCAATGCTTGTCTGGAACATCCACCACCCCTCTGAGTTTGCAAGCCAAATGCTCCTGCTTGCCTTAACACAGCCTGCCAGATATAATGTTTTGTTAATGACCCAGCTCCAACTAAAGAAAGTCTTCTGTTGTTACTTCTATGCCCTTGACCTTGATTAAGCATTCACACAACTCATTGACAACTGGTACATCTGCTTATCCCTTAAAAAGGTTCCAATGTCACACTTGCTGCCAAACCATCCATTATCAGTCACTCAATTGCTGTACTAAGATGTACTTTGCCAAATTAGGCAATTCATCTAAGTAATCTGTAAAACAGTTACATCTTCTACAGGTGCATGTGTAATTAATGGCAAGACCATAAATCTCTCTGTGGTGGTCCAATTAAATTCTGTCTCAAACCATCCCTGCTTGACAGTCCAGACTGCCTTCACAAAAAGCTTTTTCAAAAAAGTGAAGCTTCAAATTAGTATGTTCTACTTGTATTCTTATTCTCGCTCATCTGAAAAAGCCACATTTTCTAATTTGTTAGTATTATATTTAAGGGGCATATAATTTAAAAAATCATATCTTTGGAGGCTCATATTGGATATTTAGAGCATCCTCAATGGTGTTACCTGCTGTTGAGAAATTATGGGTAGTTCCTACAAAAAATAAAGCACGAATAACTTCTTTTTTGTTAAATAAGGTCATGCAAAGAGAATCTTTCCTACTTTCATTTTTCCAAGTTATATAAATACATTAAGTTAAGTTGATAGTTGTACTAAGGTGGTGGATAGGAAGCTGATTATGATCAGCTTCTGTTGAAAAAGGTTCTATATTCAACTTTAACATGACTTTGGCAATACTGCAACTACTTTGTTTATCTTTAAATTATTGTAGTAAAGTGAAATTTATGTGTGCATCAAAATGGATTCTAATCCATGCCTGTGGTTATCATGACCATATGCTCTGTCAAATGAGCTAGCATTTCCTAACCAGATAACTTTTTTAAAAGCATTTAAACCATTTTACTTGAATGTGATTTTCTTTCCCCGAATCCCTATTGTGGGACATCTCATTCCAGTTGCAGATACGGGGCTGAGTCTCCTTCAGAATTGTGACTGCCCTTGCAAGGTAGGAAAAACGACCCCCAACAAATATACAGGCCAAGAAAATTAATGAAAATAATCAGTATTATTTTTACACTGTTATCTGATAACAATTTTGGTGAAATTCAAAACCATTTAATATTAGTCCTTCACACTAAAGTACTATTTTACTTGGTTATAGGAGCTGGCATTTCAAACAGTAGCAGGAAAGTCAAAAATAGAATTCAAACCTTGAAGTTAATGCCGAAAAATACAACTACCAGTAGAAATTCACTACCTCTGCAATGCTGACCAATGCCACAGTTAGGACCTCTATTTCTCAATTTGTAACAAAGAGAAATAGGAATGTAAGTCAATACACTGAAGTGAAAATCAATGCCCTGACTTAACCACAATATCAAAATAAAAGGCAAAGTTATGAAGAAATAAGTATTTGAAGGGTTTTGTCTTACAGTTATTCAACAACTGTTGAAATCACAAAATGGGTCAATGATGCAACAATAGTCAGCTGTCGAAAAATATGTGGAACAACAGCTTATCCAAAATAAAACAGAATACAAACAGTTTGTATTGGCAAAGTTTTGATTTGTTCATACATAAGAGATTTGCTGAAATTTTAATTTTTGTTTGAATTAAGAAATAATGGATGAAACAACAAAGCTATATCACTTATAAGACCAAAAAAGCAAGATAATACACTGATATGAATAGATTCTTGGAACAAAAAAATTAAGATATCATATTCCACATTATTATTATTATCATCACCTCACGTGACATCAAAAAAGTTTGCTTTGTCACTACTGAAACACAAACCCTATGGTGTTTAACAGTTGAGACACTCCTGGTTCCTTACAATTATAAGTAATGAGATGGGCAAATAACCAAAGGTCTCTCATTGCCACACCTTCAACTTTTTCCCCCAACCCCCTCCCCCCATTTTTATCAAGTTATATTGTTTGAATTGAATTTCATGTAATAAATAACTTGTAATTTTCTAGTTTGAGGGTGAAACAATCTATAAAATCCAACATTTGAATGTTATTGCAATAAGTAGGCCTACCATTTTTTTAATCCTATTTGTTTTAGATGAAAAAAGGCAAAAAATCTCCCACCATTAATTTCAACCCCCCCCCCTTATTTTAATTCGGTTAAATTTCCACAAACACACCTTATTCAGGCACCCTGTGTATAAAAGACCTTAGAATAGATAGACACATGAACAAATATCTAGAAGATAAACATCCGTCTGTATTATGCATGCATGGATGGGTAATATCTAGAAGCCATTAGTACCAAAAAGCCAACACGGAGCAATACCAGAGTAAAAAAAATCCGATCAAAATGGCAACATCACAATGTAGAGTCAAACGTAGTCAAAAATAACTGTTTCGCTATCTGTTTCTAACAAGGTGTAACACATTTTAATCATCCATCTGGATAATCGATCCACATCTATCTGGACAATCAATAGATGGACAGATTGATAGATAGATTGATTGATAGACAGATAGATAGATAAATAGATAAATAGATGGATGGATGGATAGATAGATAGATAGATAGATAGATAGATAGATAGATAGATAGATAGATAGATAGATAGATAGATAGATAGATAGACAGATAGATATTCAGGATGCCGTGTTGTCTTCGAATTTTACTTACAATGATGCCTTGGCGCTGGTTTAAATATCAATATTGAAAAAACTGAATAGTTGTCAACTTATCTAGTGTCAAATATATCAAGACTGCGACAGATACACACCAATTTACANATTCTGTCTCAAACCATCCCTGCTTGACAGTCCAGACTGCCTTCACAAAAAGCTTTTTCAAAAAAGTGAAGCTTCAAATTAGTATGTTCTACTTGTATTCTTATTCTCGCTCATCTGAAAAAGCCACATTTTCTAATTTGTTAGTATTATATTTAAGGGGCATATAATTTAAAAAATCATATCTTTGGAGGCTCATATTGGATATTTAGAGCATCCTCAATGGTGTTACCTGCTGTTGAGAAATTATGGGTAGTTCCTACAAAAAATAAAGCATGAATAACTTCTTTTTTGTTAAATAAGGTCATGCAAAGAGAATCTTTCCTACTTTCATTTTTCCAAGTTATATAAATACATTAAGTTAAGTTGATAGTTGTACTAAGGTGGTGGATAGGAAGCTGATTATGATCAGCTTCTGTTGAAAAAGGTTCTATATTCAACTTTAACATGACTTTGGCAATACTGCAACTACTTTGTTTATCTTTAAATTATTGTAGTAAAGTGAAATTTATGTGTGCATCAAAATGGATTCTAATCCATGCCTGTGGTTATCATGACCATATGCTCTGTCAAATGAGCTAGCATTTCCTAACCAGATAACTTTTTTAAAAGCATTTAAACCATTTTACTTGAATGTGATTTTCTTTCCCCGAATCCCTATTGTGGGACATCTCATTCCAGTTGCAGATACGGGGCTGAGTCTTCTTCAGAATTGTGACTGCCCTTGCAAGGTAGGAAAAACGACCCCCAACAAATATACAGGCCAAGAAAATTAATGAAAATAATCAGTATTATTTTTACACTGTTATCTGATAACAATTTTGGTGAAATTCAAAACCATTTAATATTAGTCCTTCACACTAAAGTACTATTTTACTTGGTTATAGGAGCTGGCATTTCAAACAGTAGCAGGAAAGTCAAAAATAGAATTCAAACCTTGAAGTTAATGCCGAAAAATACAACTACCAGTAGAAATTCACTACCTCTGCAATGCTGACCAATGCCACAGTTAGGACCTCTATTTCTCAATTTGTAACAAAGAGAAATAGGAATGTAAGTCAATACACTGAAGTGAAAATCAATGCCCTGACTTAACCACAATATCAAAATAAAAGGCAAAGTTATGAAGAAATAAGTATTTGAAGGGTTTTGTCTTACAGTTATTCAACAACTGTTGAAATCACAAAATGGGTCAATGATGCAACAATAGTCAGCTGTCGAAAAATATGTGGAACAACAGCTTATCCAAAATAAAACAGAATACAAACAGTTTGTATTGGCAAAGTTTTGATTTGTTCATACATAAGAGATTTGCTGAAATTTTAATTTTTGTTTGAATTAAGAAATAATGGATGAAACAACAAAGCTATATCACTTATAAGACCAAAAAAGCAAGATAATACACTGATATGAATAGATTCTTGGAACAAAAAAATTAAGATATCATATTCCACATTATTATTATTATCATCACCTCACGTGACATCAAAAAAGTTTGCTTTGTCACTACTGAAACACAAACCCTATGGTGTTTAACAGTTGAGACACTCCTGGTTCCTTACAATTATAAGTAATGAGATGGGCAAATAACCAAAGGTCTCTCATTGCCACACCTTCAACTTTTTCCCCCAACCCCCTCCCCCCATTTTTATCAAGTTATATTGTTTGAATTGAATTTCATGTAATAAATAACTTGTAATTTTCTAGTTTGAGGGTGAAACAATCTATAAAATCCAACATTTGAATGTTATTGCAATAAGTAGGCCTACCATTTTTTTAATCCTATTTGTTTTAGATGAAAAAAGGCAAAAAATCTCCCACCATTAATTTCAACCCCCCCCCCTTATTTTAATTCGGTTAAATTTCCACAAACACACCTTATTCAGGCACCCTGTGTATAAAAGACCTTAGAATAGATAGACACATGAACAAATATCTAGAAGATAAACATCCGTCTGTATTATGCATGCATGGATGGGTAATATCTAGAAGCCATTAGTACCAAAAAGCCAACACGGAGCAATACCAGAGTAAAAAAAATCCGATCAAAATGGCAACATCACAATGTAGAGTCAAACGTAGTCAAAAATAACTGTTTCGCTATCTGTTTCTAACAAGGTGTAACACATTTTAATCATCCATCTGGATAATCGATCCACATCTATCTGGACAATCAATAGATGGACAGATTGATAGATAGATTGATTGATAGACAGATAGATAGATAAATAGATGGATGGATAGATAGATAGATAGATAGATAGATAGATAGATAGATAGATAGATAGATAGATAGATAGATAGATAGATAGATAGATAGACAGATAGATATTCAGGATGCCGTGTTGTCTTCGAATTTTACTTACAATGATGCCTTGGCGCTGGTTTAAATATCAATATTGAAAAAACTGAATAGTTGTCAACTTATCTAGTGTCAAATATATCAAGACTGCGACAGATACCCACCAATTTACAAACCAACATACTTAACTCACCATGGTCCTCATTGGGGAAGCAACGCCGTTGCTGTGCTATTGTATCAAAACAATTGCGAGATTAAAATTTGGATTTGTGCATTTATAACTACATGTGAGAAAAAAAGTATTTTGCCCATGCATATACTTTATAATATATTGTATATACATAATTTGAATGAAAACTGTGTCCTGCACAACCAGCTTTTTGGTCAAAAACCATAAATTTAAAAATACATGAAAAACTGATTATCAGCCATTTCAGGATCATTGCCGTTGTACTCACCTGGAATACAGATTAACATCGGAAAAGTAAACTGGGGAGACAAATTTCTCCACCCTTTCCAGCAAAATGCGTTTGTCTTTTATTCGAGACATATCCTCTCTCTTCTTTGAATCGATATCCATACTATCAATCTGTTCTCTTTGGAAGAGGACACTTTCAGATGAATTGAAACGGGACATAGAAGCAAGAAAAGTAGGGGCAAGGTCTTACAGTTTTCAATTCAGTCTGAAAGCAGCAAACATTACCGACCAGACGGGCTGTGACTTTGTCTTTAGAAATATGTCTGCATAGTTCTCGGCGTTTTAAAACTTGGGCTTTCTTTTATTTCTGAAGGATCAAATAACTTGCACGTGGCCAACCATTAAAAAATACCAGTTGCCTGGAAACGCCGATGTAACAATTCTATTCTCTTAAATAACCGCAATACTGTAGCGCAGAAAAATTACAATTTTCTTCTTCTGTGACAGAAGCGAATACCTGATTGTTTGTTTAGCTCGACAATGGCGTTCGTCGAATGTGGAAAACAAAAATAACATCCAGGCAAGAGCTCATGAATATTCAGGAGTAATTAAAATACACGAAGAGGAAATGGTGGGCATTCACATAAAACAGGCAACAGAAATGATATTAAAGCAACTCAATACAATTAAGATCTAGGTTTCGTTAGTAAACCAAAACAAGAATCCTGGACAGTTGCTTATTGAAAATCTAAAAACGCTTATTGCAGATCTAATGTATTAACGGTGACGAATTGTCCGTTTTTCATTGTCCAAGAAAACCATTGTAGCCTATGGTGAGCGATGGACTTCGTACTCCAAAATAACTGCCTGAAAAAGTGAAAAATATGATAATTCTCAACTTCCTGCAAATAACGTACATGTTGTCATCAGCCTCTGTCCGTGTCTTTGTCTCTTTGTTTACCAAATCATAATATCGTGTTGGGTGTGGGCTGGGACGCAATCCCCGATTTTAGCCTAATTTAAGATTGAAATGGCAAAATCTAATGACAATGATTTGGGTCTAACCAAAAATTGATTCCTGAAATACTCATTTTCGATCACTTTTGCTATTTATCAGTTATTTGTATTTTTGTAATTTATTTTAAGTTAAACTGGGGCAGAAGTAACAAAATTCTTAGCTTTCATCAGTCATCGTCATTAATCATTATCTTTTTTCATTGGCAGCTGCCAACACATAGCTCGTTAAGCTAGTGCAAACATTAATTACGAAAATTTATGCACCTTTACAAAGAGGTGCGAGAACTCAGAAGCATTCTCCTGTTATCCTGAGATGACCTCTGCTTTGTCTACAACTCAGTTGCATCGTGTTTTTTTTACTTTACTCTGTTGCGTCATGTTATTTTATTCAACTTCGATGTGCCTAAATGTTAACCGTCTTCGATACCTAATGCACGGAAGTTTGCCAGGAAACTTTTCCTTTTGAGGGAAGATGGTGTCTTGTTTGGCACAGTATGTGAAAAACCAGTCAGATGCAACCAACAAAATGATGTTAACCAACACCTGAATGGCGGCAAACACAACAGCTGTGCCGAGAAAGCCAGCAGCACAGGTTTTATTCAGCACTAGTCCTTTCTATCTAAGCACACCTTAAACACAGGAAGCTCCTTCATTGAAGATTTGTGCAAGATACTGATGATAGCCAGTCTATTCTGCTAATCAAGGTGAGCAACTCAGCTTTTGAGCTTTTCTTCAACCCTACATGAAAGCGGTAATTCCAGATCAAGTCTTTAAATTAGTTCAAGACTTCGCAAAAACTACGTGAAACTCATCTAAATGCATACACTTAAATAACTACGAGTTATTTTCCAAGCGGCTATATCAGGATAAGCATCAACGAAACCAATATTTCGTGCAATCGCTGTGTCTCGAATGTCATTGTTCGCCTACTCAATGACCAATTTACGAAGGCTTACCTTCTATACACAATCTTCCAAGAGAGCACAAACCACTCAACAATCTCCCAAAGGATAAGCCAGGCTCTACCACTGCTATGGCCAGAAAAACGTTTATATTACCAAGTAGTGTTGTATGTCTTAGACGTAGCTCCCTACTTGAAGATAGCATATTCCGTTGTTTTGAAAGGGCTCTTTTGGAAGCTGATACATGTGACATGTGTTGCACGTTGTATGCACAATGTGACCGAAGCAGCAAGGAAACATTTTCCTTTGGAGAACAAGCTGATAGGTAGAATAAAGAGGATATCCCGAAAGGCTCCGAAACGAATACAAGTGCTAAAAAAAAAGGACCCAACATGCCCCTTTACCACAACCTGCCATTACTCAATAAGGCATCTGGGTTTTGGCCACTAAGAGTTTTTGCCTCGGATTAGTTCTATTATGGAAATGATGGATGACACTGATTCAGCAAGTATAAAATCTTCTGAGCAGCTGTTGGAAGAGCAGAGAGTTGCTGCTGAATTAAGCTGCATTCTATCTAACTACAGCGTTATTGTTCGAATACTGACTGAGTTGCAGGGCCAGTTACCACCCAATGAAGCTCTCGCGTTGGTCGACGACTTGAAGGAAAAGATTCAGCATCTTGTTTGGAAAGCGAAATTGATTGCTATATTGGCGAAAAACAATGGGTTAGCTGAACTGCGTAGTGTTTCCATCTGCACAACCTGTGCAATACCAATTCCAAACTATATAATGTCCTTTTGATTGGGTGTTACAGAATTCCAGTCCATCAAGTATGCTCTTGTCGTGTTCTGTGGTGTGAAAAGACCATTCAGGATGTATGCGAACATTCTGCTAACAATCATCAGGTACTGATTGAAAACAAGCTAAATATGCTTTTTATAAGCATATTTAGCTTGTTTTCAGTCACAGATCTGTAATCACAGATTTGTACTACAAATCTTTGACTGAACTATTTCAGAATCAGTATGATGTGTGACTTTATTACAAAATGTATCCATTGTTACCTGTGTGATTTTGACTACTTTTGATTTTGCATTTATTGACCTCTATAGTTATTATTTTTGAACTTATGTTCCAGTTTAGTACTTATTTTAAGTGTTTTATTCTGAATTTTCGTCACTTGCAATCCGTCCCCTGATTAGGAGTTAACATTTGGAATACCTTTTGTCAACAACTTTCGTGAAAAATAGAAATAAAAAATCTGAAGTTATTGGGTTAAAAAAAGGGGGTTGAAAAACGAGAATTTGAAAAAATTCTAGAAAAATTTGGAAGTTTCAAAAGTACGTTTCTCTAGTTAAAATATACGTATCTATCTCCATACTTTTGAATTACTTTTCAAGAGAGGCCGTATGCTTTTAGCACTGTAAAAAAGACATTTTACACTGAAATGTACTTTCGACGCCTGAGAGAACAATTGAAAGAAATCAACATTTGTGCCATCTTACAGTTCGTTAACCACAAACAAGGAGCTGAAAAATCTATCTTGAATTTACAATTTTTACATGAATGCGAAAATACTTGTACCGGAAAAAATACAAATTTTACCCTGATTTTCTTTTTCATGAGTGAAAGNTAAGCACACCCCAAACACAGGAAGCTCCTTCAATGAAGATTTGTGCAAGATACTGATGATAGCCAGTCTATTCTGCTAATCAAGGTGAGCAACTCAGCTTTTGAGCTTTTCTTCAACCCTACATGAAAGCGGTAATTCCAGATCAAGTCTTTAAATTAGTTCAAGACTTCGCAAAAACTACGTGAAACTCATCTAAATGCATACACTTAAATAACTACGAGTTATTTTCCAAGCGGCTATATCAGGATAAGCATCAACGAAACCAATATTTCGTGCAATCGCTGTGTCTCGAATGTCATTGTTCGCCTACTCAATGACCAATTTACGAAGGCTTACCTTCTATACACAATCTTCCAAGAGAGCACAAACCACTCAACAATCTCCCAAAGGATAAGCCAGGCTCTACCACTGCTATGGCCAGAAAAACGTTTATATTACCAAGTAGTGTTGTATGTCTTAGACGTAGCTCCCTACTTGAAGATAGCATATTCCGTTGTTTTGAAAGGGCTCTTTTGGAAGCTGATACATGTGACATGTGTTGCACGTTGTATGCACAATGTGACCGAAGCAGCAAGGAAACATTTTCCTTTGGAGAACAAGCTGATAGGTAGAATAAAGAGGATATCCCGAAAGGCTCCGAAACGAATACAAGTGCTAAAAAAAAAGGACCCAACATGCCCCTTTACCACAACCTGCCATTACTCAATAAGGCATCTGGGTTTTGGCCACTAAGAGTTTTTGCCTCGGAATAGTTCTATTATGGAAATAATGGATGACACTGATTCAGCAAGTATAAAATCTTTTGAGCAGCTGTTGGAAGAGCAGAGAGTTGCTGCTGAATTAAGCTGCATTCTATCTAACTACAGCGTTATTGTTCGAATACTGACTGAATTGCAGGGTCAGTTACCACCCAATGAAGCTCTCGCGTTGGTCGACGACTTGAAGGAAAAGATTCAGCATCTTGTTTGAAAAGCGAAATTGATTGCTATATTGGCGAAAAACAATGGGTTAGCTGAACTGCGTAGTGTTTCCATCTGCACAACCTGTGAAATACCAATTCCAAACTATATAATGTCCTTTTGATTGGATGTTACAGAATTCCAGTCCATCAAGTATGCTCCTGTCGTGTTCTGTCGTGTGGAAAGACCATTCAGGATGTATGCTAACATTCTGCTAACAATCATCAGGTACTGATTGAAAACAAGCTAAATATGCTTTTTATAAGCATATTTAGCTTGTTTTCAGTCACAGATCTGTAATCACAGATTTGTACTACAAATCTTTGACTGAACTATTTCAGAATCAGTATGATGTGTGACTTTATGTGTGACTTTGAAAGCTTTTAAACTTTTTTCGATCATTCTCGAGATGTAGGCTTTTTCAGACAGATTTGGTTGCATGTCAACATAAATTTGTTGGGGTATTTTTCTTAGAAATTGTTTAACGTAAAAAAGCCAAACTTATACCTAAAATAGAATACCATATTCAGTCAATAAAACGTTATCAAGGATCTCGAAAAAATCCCCAAACCAATTGAGACAGACTAAATGACATAAATGTCCAGTATCTTGTGATGTAGTTGCAAGCACTTGTGTCAAAGCACAATGGTGTTGCTCTGAGTAACTCGTCGGTAATTTGATAATGTGATGACAGGCCACTCTCTAGGAGCGTTCGCTCTGATCATTGGTTACAGGTATAACAAGGCAATGTTATGTTTATTTGTAAGCTTGCTGTAATGTTCTATAACGACTATTGATAAGACAATACAATGTGCAGCCCATATGAGGAAAGTAACTAAGTCATCATTGATTGAGTAGAGCGATTCTGTCATCATTATGTATCCTGGTATTATAAATCTTATAAGTATAAGGCATATGGAAAAATACAACTCAGAGTTAATACATCTTAGTTTTTTGCTCCTGTAAACACAACAACATAAATATTTGTACAACTAAATCATACAGCATAATTCAGATCAACTGTTTTTTTAATAAAAGTCTGCATCAAAAACTTACAAGCCAATGAAAACACAAACTACATTTTCACATTCTGGGAAATACTGCTGCTGTTCTCTCTAAAGAAACAACGAATTCATTCAGTACACATTTCATACCAACATCATCGAGTTCTTCAGCGTAGACACTTTTCTACATTAAATGATTCAACCTATGCTGTATCACAATGTTTCTCTTACAAGTCCTGATTCTTCTCATTAACCTGAAAGAGAGTTCACTTTCAACACTGAGCACAGGCGTAACAAGACAATGTTTTGCTAATCTGTATACCTGGTCCAACAATGAATTGTGTCCTTCACTTGGCTTTTTGAGATAGTTGAATAACCATGTAATGTGTAAGAGGCACTTTAAAAGAGTTTTTCCAAACCCCCAGCTGTATAAAAAACAAGGGTAAATTATGGTCTGGAAGTTTTTTAACATAACTCACACGATACTCGAAGTCTTCTCCAGAAACTGCTTTAATGGGTATCTGCTCAAAGTAAATATATAGTTTGTAGACAAGATAATCAAACCGTTCTCCCTTGACTAGTGTCACAGAATTAACAGCAGGGACGTAACCTATTCCCAAATATGATTCTGAATCTGGGTGATGAAAAGCGGCAGACCCATCATTCAGACGACTTGGAATTTTTCTTTGATGAGGCAAGAAAGGTTCATTGAGTCCCACTGCAGCACATCTTACACTTTGAAAAAATGCTAGAGCGTTTTCATCAGTTTGAAGACAACCAAGTGTTTTGACAATTAACCTGACCTTCGTATACCCTTCTGATGCAAAAATTTTCTTCTGAAGAAGAACTTGACTCAGATTATCGGAATGATTGAGAAAGAGCGCAGCTAGTTTTAATTTATATAGAAACTTGAATGACTTTATCGATTCTTTGATAACCCAGCTCGCAGCATATACTCGGGTCAGACGTTTGTTGTAAGATTTTTCCAAAAGTCTAACATCTGCAGTAATGGCATATACAATCCTTCATTTTTAAGATTTAAATGAAGGATTTTGGCTCGAACTGTCTATCTTGTCCGGCAAAACAGACGCAACTTTGTAAAGCTTATATATAGCCAATTCCAAATTGTCTCTCTTTTCTTCAGAGAAGCTTGCCTCTTTAATGAATACTTTATTAACTTCGTAAGTTCAAATCCATCTCTAAATGTATCTTGCCTCAACGGAATAGACTTCATGGTATTGCAACTGCTAAGTTTAAGGGGTGACCCTAAAAATGGGTAAGAAGACAAGGGGCTACATCCTTCTTTGTGATTGAGGGAGCTCCATTCCTTGTACCTACATTGTTGAGCAGGCATCATAGCATTGATTCTTCCCATCCGACTCTGATATACCTAATTGAAGCAAAATATATTTTATTACTGCTGCTATGGGGTTGCTTTTTTCCTTGTCCACAAATGTCAATCCAGTTAACTCTTTGCCTATCATAAACTCCTATGTCGCCCATCGGATACAGATAACAACATGCTGTACGTTGCTAATATTAGTTGCTTCATCGGTGAAGATGTTGTAACAGTGACTTTCTGAAATATCTGCAGGAAATGTGCAAATGATATTTTGGGATAGAAGTTTTCGTATCTCATTCTGTGCATGTGGGGACCATTTGGTTTTACCATTCTCACTGACCACAAACAGCTACATAGATTGATTGGTCCCAGAAAGACAGTTCAAGCTCTTGCTGCCGCAAAAATTAAAAAATGGGCACTGTTCTTAGCAGGTTATAGTTATGAATTAGAATATCGATATGGAGCATCAAATACCAATTGCATGAGCCGGTTACCATTACCTTCAGAGGAGTTACAAAAAGCCAGATTTAATGTAATGATGATAGAATTTTGTAATCCACTAATCACATTCCGAGAACTATAGATGCACACAAGAAGAGATCCAATCTTGGAAAAAGTGTTACACTGTGTATGCCAGGGTTGGCCAGACAAAATCAATAAAGGAGCAGCTTAAGCCATACAAGACCAGTCAAAATGAGTTATTAGAGGAAGATGATTTGCCTTGTGGAGTACAGGTGGTTATTCCTCAACCTCTCCAATTAAACATTTTAAAAGAACTGCAGTTCACTCTGACGTGTGTCGTACGAAGACTCTTGCTGGAAACTGTGTTTGATGACCAAAAATGGGTCACGCAATCAAAGAAGGAGTGAAGTCATGGAAATCATGCTAGGAATATCAGAACATAACGACAGTAGGACCCCCTTATCCATTAAAAGATACCAGTAAAAGCTCTGCAAAGTGACATCTATATTTTGTTGTACCCTTCCTTGGTCAAGTTTTTCTTATCTTCATAACTCCTACTCAAAGTAGATGGAGGTTTTCTCACTGAGTTCAAATATTTATGGCTCTCAACCAACAATTGAGTGTTTGCGAACTGCATTGGCCAACTATGGGTTGTCACAGATATGTGTCAGTGACAATGGTCCAAGTTTCATGAGTGTTGAATTTGGTATCTTCATGGAGAATAATGCAGTTCGCCATGCAACAAGTGCGTCATATCATTCAATTACCAATGGAAGTACCTAGAGAACTGTGCAGTCATTTAAGAATGCGACGAGAAAGAGGTTTCTTTGGTTCTTTATCTTTTGAATCTTTAGAAACAAGAGCTGGGTTTTACTTAGATATCCTACAACACCACAAACAAAGACTGAAATGTCTCCAATTGAGCTCTTGATGAATCGAAAATTAGTGACGAAGAAAATTTTAATCAAGTCATATCAACAGCAGCACATCAATATTAAGAAGAAAGTTCAATCGTCAAGAATCCCACTGATCATAAGTTCCGATCCTTTGCTTTAACTGATGCAGTGTGGAAGAGGAACTACAGAGCAGGAGGAAAGTGGGCCCCAGGTGTAGCATAGAAAGTAACTGGGGGCATCATTGAGAACCATTTCTAGCGGCAGTGTTTTGTGCGCCGAATCATTACATGAGGATCCACCTTCAGCACTGAGACGAGCATTACCATCAGAGTAAAGTTCGAGTCTATCAACAATTTTTGTTGAGGTAGAGAGAGATGTTACACTCCCTGAAACAGACAAGGCAGAAGTACCTCTTTACACTGCAGTAAACTATCTGTGGGACCAGTTCAACAAATTGTTGAAAACCATCTTATCTGAAGGACTATGATTGTTTGAGCTAAGGGTGGAGGTATGTAATAAACTGGACTAAACTGCCACCATTATGGAACGATTTTGCACTTTCGGTGCCGCAAGACTGTTTTGTTTTTGTGTTTGAGTTTTGTTTTGAAATAGGGCTTCTATAGTTGATTTACGTGTTTGTTCTTATTCTTTAGTTCTTGGTCTATTTCACCGAACGATCAAAATTGACTTGATATTAACCTGAATAAGCGTGACATAGACAATTTTCTTTTGCTCTTCTTTCTCTCTAAGCTTTATCTGCTTGAATTTCGATAAGGCTATTCTAGACTTTGGAATTTTACATGTCTTTATCTTCTTTAAACAGCATGAAAATAAAAGCATATAAATTCTAAACCTATTTCGTGGCTTCTACAGTAATAGTATTAATTTACTCCTTCAGTCAACATGACTTGCTATCCATTTCCCTCTGTGTCAAACCATCTTGTCCAGAAAGAATAACGCTCTTTTGACAGGAGAAATCAAATATCGCACGGACAAAGAAGCTGGAATGTCTCTTGTACCTTTCTAACATCAGGTTACATTTAAAGGATAGAGTTACAACTTAATATCTACAGTTCTTTGCCTGCAGTAAACATAAAATGGTTCCCAAGAAAACTTGCGTTTTTTGGCTTCTTACAACCACTAATCTTTCTTGTCTTTTGGGTAACGTAAGATGATCTTATTGAAATAATCAGCTAACAAAAAAGAGACTTGTTTGGTTTATTGAAAAAACACCACACTATACTACTAGACAAATATTCTCAGAAAGCCTCTTCTTATCCTAGACAGAAGTTTCCTTATATAGAATTAATCTGGACCAAACATGTGATAGGTTTCATTTTTGTGATCTGGATCGAAGATAATGATCAATTTGCATGTAGATATTCTGGGAAAATGAATGTCTTTTGTTGGAGAGCAGTACCTCTGGAACAATTTCCCGTATTGTTGTGGTTTTCTTGGGTTTTCTAATCATTTCTTGTTAGAAAGCCAGTTGGCTGCTTTTGCATCGTGAAAGCAGGACAATGCCTTTCACTATATGCGAAAACAACTGTTATGATCCCGAAAATCATGTCGACTGTGCCACAATTAATTCAATGAGCACCAAGTTTTTCTCCTTTAAACCCTTTAGTACTTTGGTAATGGCTATTTAGCAATTTTTTCACCCTTATGTTTATGCGAAATTGATACATATTGTCTTTTTTTCCCAAATCAACCGTAGAGAAATGTTAAATAAAAATGACTGCCCAAATTAGCAGTTATAACAATTTTTTCCTTAATGTTTCTAACAAAACTCCAAAAGGCTTGGGTTACATTGATGAAAGAGAAGCAGATATTTGCAGAAACACAAGCTTTTCTTTTCGGATGTAACTAAGTACTTCGAGCAAATAATCAGCCCCAAAGTCAACAGAACTCTCAGAGGTTGTTAACAATGAGAAGAAATGGAACAGACTTTCTTAACTTAACGTTTCCCTAGCTAAGTGGTTAAAACACTTGATATGAAATCAAATACTCTTTGAAAATGTAAATTTGAATTTTGATGGAGGTTTCTCGAATAACTTACTTATTTACTAACTCCACGGGAACATTTCTCTCTGCCGACCTTGTAAGAAAGTAAAGGGGGTACTTGAAAATTGAAGAAAAAAAACTTTCTGCGATAAAAGACCTAAACCACACTTCACTTACGCATTCAATTACTGCTTTTATTCTGTGATAATTAAAAGTGAGGGAATAAACTATAGCACCTAATTAGATGTATTTTGTAAGAACTTTGAGTTAACGAAAATAACTGATGCAATTTAAAACTGTATGTTTTAAAATTGTTGAAAACAGGGGAAAAACCAGGATTGTAGGCTTATCAATTTTTTACAAATAAATGTATGGAGACTTTAAATAATTAGATTGGAAAGTTTTTATTTTTCTTATCAAAAACTTTAGATATGACGATTTTATCAGTTAGAACCGGCCACAAGTAACGGAAGACCAGCTGCTGATGCGAAAGGAGAGAGCACCTTGTAAGGAGAGAAGATAAGAGTGGAATACAGAGAGCAAGAAGAGACCCAATTAGGAGGAGGAGATTAGTTGAGATGGAGCGATGTTGTGAAAAGTGACATGAAGAGCAAGGGTAAGGTTTAAGGTGACGCAACTGAGCGTCAGAGATGGCGTGCGACAATATGTGCTGCTGACCCCTGACTACTGGAATACCAGCATCGGAAGAAGAAGAAAAAGAAGAAGAAGAAGAAGAAGAAGAAGAAGAAAAGTAACGCTTTTCTAATAGATTGTTCAATTTTGATGAAAACAATCGACTATTTCTTTCATCTTCACGGAACACCAAGATATCTGAAGAACTGATAGTGAGTGATTGTCGAGGTTAAAAAGGTATCAATAATTCCAGATATAAGTTTTGATGGTCGCCTACTGTATCAACTCGTCTGTCTATACGTTAATTCAAGGTAACCATACAGTTGCCGTAATGCTAAAATTACTTGTTTTTCAAATAAAGAGCATTTTCCAGTCATCCTGCAGTTTGCACTGGATATTATTTATTTATTTATTTTTATCTTTTTTTTCTGCTCCAGAATGACATCTTTGCTTTCAAGAATTCTTACGATCAAGAGTGCGATTGATTCATATCAGAGACTTAACGCTGTTTCACTTTTCTCCTACTTGCCAGATGCTGGTTATATTGTTTTTCATTTGTTGTATTTAAGCTACACTTCTTTCTATGTAACATATTTGTGTTTGCCCTGGTTTGGCCACGTCACAATTTCAAGACGCTTTAGCAAGCTATGTATTTCTTTGGCTTAAAAGAATTGTTTATTACGTGATAATCCAGCAAATAATTCCAGACTGCAAGCAAACAAAAAGTCACCATATTTGAGCAGTCGGTACAAATTAAGTTAAGTACAATTTTTATTATTGCTAGAGGAATCAAACCCACTGAACGTAGGCTTCAGCTATTGAGGAGCCCTATAACACAGAGAGAGTCTTCCTTGATAAGTAAACCATTTCAATTCATACTCAATCGAAAACACGTGGAGACATAATTCCAGAACCAAGGAAACGATCAACATTGGGTAAAAAAAGTATGGCTTGTGGAAAATAAGGCCTTTCCAAATTTCTGTCTTTCTTGCTCTAATTCTAAACAAGCGAATCTTTTGATTGTTTGGTTTCTAAAATCGTGCATTCAAGGAGGTTATAAATTTGGGAACAAGACAGTAAATTGGTGACGAAGATGAAGTAAAAAGGTTTTTCTTTGCAGTGAAATCTAGCGTGTGGTTTTTTAAATGTAAGTTTCATTTTCTACCCTATTGATGAGTGAGGTCAAATCTAGCAGAATTGACACTAACTACCACATTTGGTTGATTTCATGATTAGAAACATTTTGTGGGTAAAATTTTATTGTCTCGAAATAAAACAGTATTTCAATATCCGATAGTTTACTGTCATTATACAGAATGAAGAATCACAAAAGGTTTTTTTTTGGTATTTGAACATTTTTNGAGAGGGGAGAGAGAGAGAGGGAGAGAGGGAGAGAGGGAGAGAGGGAGAGAGGGAGAGATTATGATATAACTTGTTTAAATCATTTAAAACGAGACGATCTGCTTTACCTACTCATTATTGTTTGTATATTTCTCTTCTTTCTTCTTTTCCATACGGGTATCAAATAGACAAAAGGAATCTATCAACTTACAACTGTTATCTTTCGTTTCAATTACAGTGATACAATGTTTATTATGCTCCAAGTGTTTATCAATCTGTATAGGAAAATCAGACAAAATCTTGCAATCCTCTGGCTCAAGTTCTTTCTCTGACTGATCCGTGTATCATTTCTCCGATGGATGCTATGTGAAAAGTAACTCATTTGCTCTTGATATTTCTCCGCCATGTTGATCAGCTGCATTTCAAATTTCTTTACTCAAAACGCTTGCTTCGTTTTGGCTTTTTCACAGAGAGCAAACAATGCCCCATCTGCTTGATTGAAATCATTGATATGTTCGACACTCTGAGAGTGACTGACATTTTTTGAAAACCGCAAAATCAAATTGTTAGAAAAACCCAAACAGATTGTTCATGTTATTCATTGATGACAGCAATCTCATTATCTACAGTGCTGTCGACGTTTAGAGATTTAATTGATATACATGATCTCTAATGAGATTTGAGACCACGAAGGCCCATACTCAAGGAATCTGCCTTCATATTTAATTGTTATTTTGGTAGTTTTACCTTATTAGTAGAATGTTTACTCCGAGTTTGTTTCATTTACGTTATATCAATCTACATATCGAGTTGAACATCGAATAACGAAATCATGAACTCAATTAATGGTAAGATGCAGTCATGCTCTGCGAAGAAGACGGTCATGCTCTCGCTTGTGATGAAACTTATTTATGCTTTTATGGTGATTACAGCAACGTTTTGTATCAGGAAGAAATGTTATATCTCGTCAGACATTATTGGTTTGAACTATGATATTGCTGAAATTGTGGAAAATCAGGAAACTTATCATACATCGAGTTTGTGGATTTATAGAAAACATGTTTGTCTGAAACATCGACCAGAATGTATGTATTCTTATTTACTTCTGCTGCTCTGCGGTGATATTGTTGTGTCCTGGACCTGCAGATACGAATAAATTCACACGATTTCTTTCGCTGAAGGGATTGAAAATTTTCCATCATAACATCAGAGGATTGTTTAATAACAATGATAATGTTACAGAACTCTTCTCAAGACAAAAACATATCGATATTCTAACTTTAAGCGAAACACTTTTTAACTACGAGGAACCAGGGGAGATTTTCAACACCAATGGATACAATTTTGTAAAAAGAGACCGGATGGTTGGTAAAGGTGGGGGTGTAGCTGCTTTTATTTCTGACAGATTCATTGAAGGGCAGCACTGGAGACGGAGAGAGGACTTTGAAACTAAAAGTATCGAGTCAACGTGGATAGTGTTTATGCCACCAAAATCGAAATCCTTTTTCATGTGTATCGCATATAGAAGTCAATTTTCCTGAGATCTTTAACGAACAATTATCAAAACGTGTGAAAAACTCTAATGACGAAGTAATTGTCATCATCATCATCATCATGTACGGAAGGCTCATGTTTGAGCCGCCGTGGCTTCTTTCGTCATGGCTCGCCATTTGGCCCGGTCCTGAGCTGCTCGGCATGCTTGTACTATGGAAAGTCCGGATTCTTCTCTTACATTGTCCGCATACCTTGTTCTTGGCCTTCCCCTTTTTCTTGTTCCATCAACCATACCAAGGATCAGTTCTTTTTCCAGGGTGTCACTTCTTTGTATGTGACCTAAGTATGAAAGTCTTCGGCTCACTGTGGTTGGGAGCAGTCGCTTGTGACACTGTATTCTGCGCAAGACTTCCTCGTTTGTTACTCGTTCAGTCCAGCTTATCCTTAACGCTCTTCGATAGCACCACATCTCAAAGCTGCGGAGTCGCTTCCTGTCACTCTTCTTGAGAATCCACGACTCACAACCAAAGGTTGCAATAGGAAAGACCAGTGCGTTTAGTAACCTGACTTTCGTTTTCCTAGATACTGATCTATTTTTCCATACTGTTGTGAGTGCTGATGTTGCGTTTTTGGCGACAGCAATCCGCTTCTTAACTTCAGGTGAATCGTTACAGTCATTAGTAATGAGAACTCCTAAGTAGGTGTATTGGTTGACAGATTCTAGATCTAGAGGCTGACCATTGACAAGTATACTGTGTTCGTCGTTGGTTTCTCTGGACAGGATCTTCAATACCTTAGTCTTCTTCACATTCAATAACAGTCCAGCGCTTTCCGAGCTTCTTATCACTCTGTCTACAAGATCTTGTAGTTCCTCCAGCGTACTCGCTATCAACACTACATCATCGGCGTATCTCAGATTGGTTATACACCGTCCTCCTACTTTTACGCTTCCTTCAAAGTCTTCCAGTGCTTCTCTCATTATGCATTCTGAATAAATGTTGAAGAGGTGCGGGGAGATAGTACAGCCCTGTCTCACGCCTTTTTCAATCTGAAACCATTCGGAATCACCATGTTTTGTGCGGACTTTCGCTTTTTGATCCTTGTACAATCCCATTAACAGTTGGATGATGTGTGTGGGTGCTCCGATTCTCTTCATACCTGCCCATAATTTATCATGTATCACCATATCAAAAGCCTTTGAGTAATCTATGAAGCAAAGGTATAAATCCTTGTTCCGCTCTCTGTTCTTTTCTATCACCAGCTTCAAGTTGAGGATTTGGTTTCTGGTACCTCTGCCTGGTCGGGACCCTGCTTGTTCTTCTGCAATCTCTTGGTCCAGTGTTGTTTTCAGTCTTTTGGCAATGATTTTCAGTAGGATTTTGCTACTATGGCTAATTAGCGCAATTGTCCTGTTGTTGCAACATTGTAAAGTGTCTCCCTTCTTCGGGATTGGGATGAATACCGAATTCAACCAGTCTTGAGGCCATCTCTTTTCCTTCCAAATCTTGGTGCAAAGTTTGTGATAGAAAATTATGCCTGCTTCTCCCGAGTTCTTTATTAACTCTGCGGTTACCTCGTCATCTCCCGGGCTCTTCCCTGCCTTCAGTTCTTTGATTGCCTCCCGAACTTCTTCCAGTAGTGGAGCTGGCTCGTTTTCCATGTCTTCCATCTCTAGGTTGGAGGGTGGTATGTTGTTATTCCTTGCATATAGAGTTTCGCAATACTCCTTCCATCTCTCGCGTACCTTTTCTGCATCGCAGATAATGTTGCCCTCTTTATCTTTGATAGTATCAACGCTTGCCTTAAACTTCTTCGTTATGTTCTTTACTCCTTGATACAAGTCTTTGGTAGAGTTTGTAATGGAGTCTTCCTCAACTTTTGCGCATTGATCGTTTATATACTCTTCCTTGTCACGCCTCAGTAGTCTTTGTACTATCTTGTGCTGGTTCTTATACTTTTCTTCGTCTTCTTTGCTCTTTGCTTTAAATGGTTTCAACTTTCTTCTCTTTTCTACTTCAACCAGTGTCTCATTGGAGATCCAGGAAGCCTTCTTCTGATTCTTTGTAGTAATATTTTCTTTTGCAGAGTTGAGTAGAGCTTCCTTGCCTTCTGACCATAACTCGTCAGAAGTGTTTCGAATCTGTTGGCGATTGACACTCTATGTAGATTGTTCAGGCAACTGTAGTCAAACCTCTTAGGTATGTGCATTGTGTTGTGTAGCTTTGCAAGCTTGAGCTGAAAGTTGGCAACTAGTAGCTGGTGATCGCTATGGCAATCAGCTGCAGGGCGTGTTTTTACATCCTTGACACAGCTGCGCCACCTTTGCTGGAACAAGATATAATCGATTTGATTTTTTGTCTTGCCGTCAGGTGATGTCCTGTGTACTGATGTCTGGGATGGTGCCCAAACAGTGTGTTTGCGATTAACAGATTGTTTGTGTTGCAAAATTCAATTAAGGCACTCCCTCTGTCGTTTCTGTCTCCGACGCCGTATCTACCCTGTGCTGCCGTGGACGTGTTTTCTTTTCCAACTTTTGCGTTGAAATCTCCAATCACGATTAACATGTCTCTGTTTGGAATGGACTAGATCGTTTCTTGGAGCATCTCATAGAATTGCTCCATTTCTTCGTCACTTGCGGCGCTTGTTGGTGCATAGGCAACGATAAGAGAGAGATTGTAAGGACTTGTTTTGAACTTAATATACAAGATGCGATCGGTGATTGGGTTATAACCTATTATAGATTTGGCCACTGTCTTTTCTACAATTACTCCTACTCCGTGGCTGTAGCCTTCGCGCTCTTCCTTTCCTGAGAAACAGATGGTTTTATTTTCCGTTTTGAAACTACCTTTCCCATTCCAGTTGGTCTCGCAAATGCCCATGATATGAATGTTACATCGGTCCATTTCGTCGCAGACAATCTTGAGTTTTCGAAGTTCTTTCATTTTCCTGACATTCCGTGTTCCAATGTTGAGAGGCTTTCTGAGTTGAGTTCTTCCAGTAGTCCACTTGTCATTGTCAGCCTGGTTGTTCACTGAACAACGCGTCCCTTGTTGTCCCACCCGACGGACGATGTGGCATGGATTTCTTGTCTTTGTAGCCATGACGAATGAAGTGGAGGTTGAATAGTGGTGGTAGGGCCCCAAACTTCCTTACCACCACCGCAGACCCTATACTAGGGAGGTGCACCCAACGGTTCTCCTGTTTATTGGATCTTCCGCCTGGCCGCGCGATACACCAGCCATTGGTCGGATAGTAATGACTCTTCCGCCTGGATATATCATCAGACGAGCTGCTGCCCTCGCCTTCACCGTAACCCTGGTTAGGGAGCTTCGGGGTTACTCGACTTGCTCAAGGTCAACCCCAAGACTGCGCAGGGAAGGAGAGTCTCACACCTCCTTGCAGGTTAAAGGTTGTCCGAGGATAACCCCCCGCTGCGTACCCCAGTGATTGTCATGCGAGATATTAATGTCAACTTTATGAAAAAGAATTGTCATGAAAACATTAGAAATATATTTGAATTATATGGATTTAAACAGATTATTAATGAGGCAACTCGCATCACAGAACACTCAAGGACGTTAATTGACATAATGGCATCAAACAAACCATACAATATTCGTGAATCCATTGTTGTTCCAGCAGCCTACAGTGACCACGACATGGTTGGATGTTGTCGCAAAATAAATCACATCAAATTCACACCAAAGACTACTACCGCCAGAAATTACACCCGTTATGATTTATATACGTCTCTTTCACCTTGGTACGTAATCAACTGAAAAAGCTGAGCCGAAAAAGGCGACAGGTCTGGACAGGACTTTTGAAGGACTCAACCGAATTTATCGTAAAACCACTTACACACATCATCAATTTGAATCTAAATACAGCTACTTTCCCTACCACCTGGAAGTCAGCAAGAGTGGTTCCAGTCCACAAAATCAGAAACTAAGATCTTGAGGCAAACTACAGACCTATATCAATCCTCCCTATCCTTTCAAAGATCATGGAAAAGGCAGTGTACAGTCAGCTTTTGTCTTACCTGGAAGACAATAAGCTACTTACTTCGCACCAATATGGATATCGAAACAAAGGATCCACTAGTCTCGCAGTAAAGAAATTCGTCGACGATGTCCGGAGAGATATGGATAATGGATTAATGGTTGGAGGAGTATTTATAGACCTCAGTCGGGCATTTGAAACGCTTGGTCATGTCACATTAATGACTAAACTGAAAATGTACGTAATTTGCGGACAGGAAATTACATTGTTTAATAGCTACCTATTTCACCGCATGCAAGTAGTCAATATTGAAAACTCACAATCAGCTTCACAACCTGTGTTTTCCGGAGTTCCCCAGGGATCGATCCTCGGTCCTGTTTATGACATACTTCAATGCCTTTGCTGATGTCCTTAAATCGTCGAGAATCCTCAGGTATGCAGACGGTACTGTCGTATATTTTGCAAATCGTAACATCCAATCCATAGAAGACACATTAAATGAAGAACTCGAAAAGATTTCAAACTACCTCGATGATTCTGAATTAGTCATAAATTTGAAGAAGGGGAAAACAGAGGTGATGTTATTTGGGACAGCTAAAAGAATCTCGAAAACGGGGAAACAGCTAGAGCTCGTATTTAAAAACGTTTCCATCAATCGAACAACAACGTACGAATACCTTGGAAATACCCTTGATGCTACAATGAATCTTCAAGGAGATTTCGAAAAAAGATTACGGAAAGCTAGTGAGCGATTACAACTCCTCGCAAAAATCCGACCGCTCTTCACATCTGATGCATCCGAGAAGATTTTTAACTCTATGATTGTCGCAATTATAACATATTGCCGCACTGTGAAGATACGACTCACCGATACACAGAAGGCGAACCTAGCCTCAATCGAATATCGTGCATCTAAGCTGATATATGGCAAAAATTCACCAAAACGAGTGACGTCAGCGTATGAAAGAATAAACAAGCAAGCCTGAAGCACTGTCCATAATTATATTACTGGAAATGTGTGTAGCCCGAAACTACTTTCAAGTTAACACGCACGTTCAAGTTACAAGAAATAATAACTTTTCAATAAAATTTCCTAAAATAAAACTTGAAATAGGTCGTCAATCGTTCTATTACCAAGGTTGTCGACTTTACAATGATCTTCCGTTAGAAATACGTAAAGAGAAAAACTATAAAAATTATACTAAGAAATTAGGCATGATTTTTAAATAAAATGATTTCAAATATCATCTTTGAATTTTTAGGTTTTTAGATTTTAGTGATTAGTTCCTCTAAATTTCAGCCATTCAATTTAGGCTCGTTTTTCAGCATTTTCAGTGTCTTACTATGTGCTAATAGTCTTAGATCAGCCCTAAAGCAGTTTTTTAGCTTCCCATTCTCATTATGTTTTTCCTTTTTCCTTTTTGTTTACTAAAGTGTCAAAACAGGACCACATTGATAGTTTTTACAGTATATGTAAAATACTGATGTGCTTTTATATTTATATTTTGCATATATGTATTGCATCCTGTATAAACTTTAATTTAATAATATTAAAAACAGGAAAATATGATGTCCTGGTTAAAGAAAAGCGCATTGTTTTCCTTATGTGCAACAAACATAGAATCGTCAACTTTTGTATACCACAGAAATGTGTAGTGTAATATCTGAAAACAGAGTAGAGTTAAAAGACTACCCATTAACAGTATAAAGGCTAACAGAAATTTATGTAGATAGTGGTTGTCTGCTCAGTGGTAATAAAAATAAAAATTTGAATATTAAGCTCATTAAAACGCTAATAATAAATGACTGTCATATATCTTTACCAATGATTTTTAATGACTTACTAATTCAAGTAAAGTCCTCTACAGGACAAAGAGAGAGAGGGCAGGAGAATAAAAGGAAGAGCAAATTTAAGCGAGAGAGGGTGAGAAAGAAGGAGAAAGAAACAGAGGAAGAGACCTATGTATTTCTCTATGTATGAATGTATTTATACATGCATATATGTCTGACAAGACGGAGCAATCATCATGTATGTGTGTATGTATATGTACATGCATATATGTATCTTTCTGGAACTCAATGATTGATGTGGGCGTATGTTAAAAGCACACAGATCCATTAGCGGCATATATAGCCTCTCCTAGTCAAATTATCCACACGTACATGTCATGGGTTCTGTTATGCTAACATGGCTGTGGAAAACTGGACTTCGACTGCCTTGTGAGTTAAGGTCTTTGAATCAAAGGCTAAGGATGAGGAACGCCTGATGGAAACCTCCATACGAGCTTAGCTCCTACTGATTGGGACATTTGTGACCTATCGGCGAGTGGTGTACACTCTAATTTCCAGTAACCTTAGTCCCAGTCATGGGTAAATGGAATTAGGAGATAGAAGAAGCTCCTACAGACCTGAGCAGTTTGAATTACACAGTCACAATTCTGCNTTCTGTTATGCTAACATGGCTGTGGTAAACGGCGAGTCTTCAGCGCCGGAAAACTGGACTTCGACTGCCTTGTGAGTTAAGGTCTTTGAATCAAAGGCTAAGGATGAGGAACGCCTGATGGAAACCTCCATACGAGCTTAGCTCCTACTGATTGGGACATTTGTGACCTATCGGCGAGTGGTGTACACTCTAATTTCCAGTAACCTTAGTCCCAGTCATGGGTAAATGGAATTAGGAGATAGAAGAAGCTCCTACAGACCTGAGCAGTTTGAATTACACAGTCACAATTCTGCACAGAGGCGACAGGAACGCAATCTCAAAATCGTTATTGTTTCTTCACATGACCCAGGCCAACTCCGATGGGAGTCCCTGTGACTGAGCAGCCCTGTTCAAAGAGGACACTGTTCATCCAGTGTGCTTAAAAAGTGCAAGAAAAGGTGCGCAAAAAATTGTCTATCTTATTGTCACTAGTTAATTTTCTGAGGCTAACGGTGGTTCAATTAAACAGTAAGAAAACTAAAATTTATGATAAAAAAGGAGTAAAACTCAGTTTGCGGCAATGTACGTAGTCTTCTTGACAAAGCATCATCGACCCCTGTAGAGCCCAGGACAGCGCTTGTCACTGCAAACCTACAGAGACGTGGTGTAGATATTGGTGCCCTATCAGAAACCCGTCCCTCTGGAGAAGATCACATGACAGAGATGTCATCAGGCTGCACTTTCCTCTGGGTTGGTGAACCTAAGGGTGTACTTAGAGATGGTATATATATATATATAGATATATTTATATATATAGTAATAGTAGTAAAGTATACCAATGTTCACTAAGAGTGCTCAATGTTTCCAGAGCGTTTATAAATCCAGTATAGTATACAAAATAACTACACAAATTTAGCAGCCTGAAGATTGCTAAGAAAACATGAAACTAGTAGTAACTGCTAAATTTGTCTAGTTATTTTGTATACTATACTGGATTTATATATATATTTATATATTATCATTATTATATTATTATCATATTATATATATGTATATATACATATATACACAGATATGTATATATATAATACAGATGTATAATACATATATGTATTGTATATTGCTAATGATAATTGAAAGTAAAATCCAATGCACCTACTGGGTTGGGGTAACATAAAAAAATAATCGGATGGTTTACATATACATATACATATATATATATATATATATATATATATATATATATATATATATAACGTACTGTTCCATGTTATCGTCAAGAAATCTTTATATGGAACTGTTCTGATTGTACCAATTAATGTGGAAATTCCTTTTTTGTTGGCGTCTAAAACTTTAAAAATAGATCCATCACGGTCACGAAACTTTGTTGACTGTTGACATAGCTTGCATTCATTAACAGATATGTTTTTCTTATGAGTTGCTATTTTCTGCTATGAGACAATTTTGGGGAGAGCCTAGGGAAATATATGAGCTCTGAATCCAAAGTACAAGAGGTGTATACTCATACTATCACCATTTCACCCTCAGTCATATTATTTTGCCTTTGTTCAAGATATAATGCATGTAAGCAAATTAACAAAATAATACCATTTTTTCTTCTATGGCTTCTTGTTTGCCATTTATAGAAGGACATTTCTCTCGCATAACATGACTACTCGACCTAGTAGATCATTTAATTACTTAATTTTGTAAACTTTATATTGTTTTCAGCCTTAACATCACCATTACCTTAATCATCATTGGTTTCATTCGTCGTCTTCAGTTTACGTTTGCTGAACTATCTCACATTGCAATAAAAAGGATCCTGGAGGGATACTACAACGTATTTTAAGCAATTAGTTTGTTCTTAGGTTTACTGCAGGGACTTCTAAATAATAACATGTTATTATTTAGGAGTCCAAGGGTTTACTGCCAATAATATTATTGTTAGTTTATTTCGAGATATAAAGAAAAATTAAACGTTCAATAAAGTACACTATTTTTAACCTTTTTAGTGTATTATTGCTTAACTCTATGTTTGCCTTTATCAAATTTTAATTATCAAATCCTCGAATTGGAATTCAAGCATTTCAAGAAAAATGTTTCCGACAAAAAAACCTTGAAACATATGACATCATTTCCGTATGTCTGTTTCGAATGTATTTGCTTGAGTTGCTATGGTTAAATGTTTTATCCCTAGCAAATAATTTTTTATATAAACCTTATAATTCTGATTTGCATTTATTCAAAAGTACTGACGCAATTTTAGGTGGTTGTTTTAGTCTACATAAAATCTTATCGCGAAACTTCTGATGCAATTATTTCTCATTGAGTGATAAATGGTATGCTACACAAATTGTTGAAAACCTCTAATGACCTTATTTATTATGTATAAAGTACTTGGCTCAATTTTTGTTGCCCCTGGAGATTGGGGGAAATAAAATAAAGAGATTATAATCGCATGGTGTGACTCATGGTACTGTTATTATGAATTTTAAACCTGTGTTGTTTCTGTGTACAATTAAAAAATCAGGGGTTTGTCAAAGAGTATGGATACGAAAATATAGTTAGTTGTTTATCCATGTTGTGAGACAGATAATTCTCTTTACCAGGCCCTAAGCATTTGGGAAAACGGCTTTGAAGAATCAATTAGCAGTCAAGGCTCTTTGATGAGACAGAATCATTCGGAGTCTTCTCTAACTGTAGCATATTAAAAATGGTAAACTATAAATCCCAACATCGGGCTTCAGATGTTGAAGACGATAAATAATAAAGGGTAACACACTGTGAACCATAATTCGAAACTTACCATGCAAGGAAAACTGAAGCAACACGGTAGTGGGTTTTGAGAATCCAGCAGCTAAAGTTTGCTGTTGTGGACATCCTAAAAACTGGCTATTGCTTATAATAATAGGTATTAAAATTCCACAACCCTTATAACTAACCCGAAACCCAGACGTCTATGCATTATTTCACCGGTCAACAAAAATTTCTTTTTGACGTTGGGTTGGAAACCTTTTAAATGTTTTTAAGAAATTTGAGAGTGCTGAATTTGAACATTATATCCATTTTTTACCATTAGCTGTAATTTTTCTTCTACAGGCTACCCTTATCTGGGAAAAAATTTGCTTCTAGATCAGAGGAAATTCAGTAGCAGAAGGAAAAATTTAGCGTCTTCATCATATTGTAATATTGGTTAATATTGGTAATATTGGTTATCCTCAAGGGGATGATATAAGTGGAACATTTTTCAATGTTTATTTGGAGAAAGAATTATGGAAAGTTAGGTATTTTGTAAACACTAACACACTAAACTATGATCATTATTACATTAAATGTTCATCTCTACCTAGTGAACCTGTTTACGCTGATGACACTGATTTCATGACTGAAAGTGAATATAAATGCAAATTAGACACTGATAATGTTGAAAATATACTAGGGCAAGGTAATCTGAAAATAAACCCGGATAAAACTGAGCAAACTATCATAGAAAGAGGGGAAAAATTATCAGAAACGTGGAGAGGAGTCAAGAAGCTTGGTAGTTTGTTAGGTGACTCTGAGGACATGACAAGAAGGAAATCTTTAACTACTGCAGCTTTTAATAAAATGAACAAAATTTGGATTAGAAATGGTAAATTACATATCAAGAAGCGTTTAAAATTATATAATGTGCTAGTCAAACCTGTATTAACGTATAACTCTGGAACCTGGGGAATGACAAAGAGTGAGGAGGATTCAATGAATGCATTCCATAGAAAGCAATTAAAAAACATTTGGAGACATAATTGGAGACACAGAGTGTCGAATTCTGCGTTATATGAAATGAGTGATGCAATACCAACAAGTAATGAAATCAAGAAAGCCAGATGGAAAATACTTGGACATGTTTTACGGTTGAATGAAAATACACCAGCTCAACAAAGTATGAAATTTTATTTTGAAAGTGTTGACAACAGAAAGAAGTTTTGAGGTAGGCCTAGAACTACTCTCCCTGTGGTGATAGAGAAGGGTATTAAAATTGCTAATGAATTGAATCCTGAGCTTATGAATGTTAAAACCTTGAACTGTGTATATGACCTCGAATGTCTGAAAATGTTAGCTCAGGATAGAAATTGGTGGAAGGACATTGTAGGACTTGTCTGTGAAACTGGGTAACGCGAAGAGCCGTGGATTGATCTATTAGCTCAATCCACCTCGCTCTAAGCTGGACACCCCTTATATAAATATATATATATATATAAGGAAAAACACTCCAAAAAGGTTTTTTAAAAGATTATTTTTCGTTACATTAAATAGGAGCAAGTTTCAAATAAGAGGTAAGAAGTTATTGTTGTTCCTTGATGTCCAAAATTATTATTCTTCATGTGCCATATCCCGCAAAGACGTTGGCGATCATGGACTTCCACATCCTCCGGTCTTTGGTGACCTTCAATGTCTTGCGCAGTTCAGTTCGTCCACTTGCTGATACTGGCAATATATGTTAACCTCTGCCTTCCTCTGCTACGCCTTCCATCGATCTTTCCCGTGATGCTAAGATTTTCCCGTCCTTCTTTCCGCATGATATATCCCAGGAATTCCAATTATCTTTTCCGGATTAATTTGAGGAGAGAACGCTCGACGCCTGTTCGTCTCAACACCTCGTCGTTTGATACTCTCTCTGTCCAGGAAATTTTAAGGATTCTCCTGAAGAACCACATCTCAGCTGCTTCAATGAGCTTCCATTTCTTTTGAAATTGTCCGACATTCACTGTCATATGCGAGGAAATAGAACACGTAGCAGTTTAAAATTCTGACTTTTGTAGACATCGAAATTTTGCTATTCTTCAGTATTCTCCCCAACTTCTCGAAAGCGTCCTCTGCCAATCCGATTCGTTTCCGGATTTCTCGGGTTACATCTTCCATCAGTAGTGATCATGCTGCCGAGGTAGTTGAAGTGCTGTACTTGATTGGTCAGTATATTACCGATAGATAGGTTGCACTGTTTAGCAGCTCTGGCTTTGCTGATCACCATGCTATTTGTCTTCTTTACGTTGATTGACAGGCCTTTGCTTTTGCTGGTTTCTACAACGGTGTCGAGTAGTTCTTGCAACTTGTCCTCTGATTCCGCAATTAGGACGGTATCATCAGCGTATCTCAGATTGTTGATATTCTGCCCACCTACGGTGATCCCTTGTAATGGATCTAAATCTCTTTAAATGATTTCACTGTAGAGGTTAAAAAGATCTGGGCTGAATACGCATCCCTGTCGAACGCCTCTTTTGACGTCGGTGTATGCACTGATATCCTCTCCTACACGCATGCAGGCTGTTTGCTCCCAGTAAAGGTTTTGTATGACTCTTAAGTCTTTTCCATGCAGGATAAACAGACAAACTTCACAATGATGTCCAAAATATTGTCTTTAATGTGTAAAAATTTGTGTCATTGAAATTTTCTTGAATTTTCTGAAACAGGCACGTCATGTTTCAAATTCCAGCAATAATTTAGCACCATTTGTATGTACCATCTTCCTTGGTATCTTTCCTCCATTGTCTTTATATTTCGGTGGAATCGTTTGCCTTGTTTATCTGGTGACTGTAGGGAAAATGCACTTTGATACACATAACTGATATCAAAAGTCCTGAAATAGCCAAGCATGTTGTTTACAATTTCTTTGTAGTTGTCAGCTCTATAATTTCCAATAAAGTTTTAGCAACCTCTACAAATGATAACCATGCACCCAATTCCACTTCACTCATAGAGTCACAAAATCTTTATTTCTCATCAACTGTCGAATCTGGTCTCTATCAAATATACCAGCTTTTAAGTCTTCATTACTCAGACAATAAATTTCTGCACAATCCCCAATTTTATATGCAGAGTAGGAAACACTATTTTACTACGTTTTACCAATTGGTGAACAATAAAATTCTTTTCCCCAACATTCAGTCGATCTCTTACTGGCCAGTTCTTTTTAGATTCAGTGATTTTCTTTAGCTCTGCTCTCCGAGTAACAGTGAAAACGTTGGTACTAGAATGAGCAATCGGTATTGATCCATAAACACTGATATCTTTACAGAAAACAAAGTTAAGTTGATCATCAAAAAAAGGAGCAAACTCTTTATTACTAGCTCTATGAAAAGTGATTTTAGTACCATGCTGCAAAAGATTTCGATCTTTCCGTCATGATCTCAATACTTCGGATGATTCCTTGGATAAACTAAGGCTCCTTATCAAGTCACTCAGCTTCTGCTTATCAAACAGTACTGCCATGAAAGAGCATGCAATATCTTTGTAATCATCAGCAGCATCAGTTTCGTTTTTTGTAATTATGTTGCTCCTGGTCTGAATTTTCTTCAGTGGAAAGACCAGGAAACATATTAAACTCAGGAATAGGAATATCAGCACTATGAGCTACTGGTTGAATTGCTGACGTAAACCTTTGTAACTCAAATATTTGCGCTTGTTTTTATTTACTCCTGTTACACTTGTAGTACAGAGGTAACTGTTGTCAAACTAATGGTACCCCAAGTCCCATTGACTGTCTGGTTCCATTTGTCTAGTGTCTCAAGCTTTCTACACATGACTTTCAAACAACATGAGGAGCCCAAGGTTTGTTTTGGTCTGTTGGCCTTTTTCCAGTATATGCATAATCTGGCGATTTCACGATAGATGACAAAAGAATCATATACTCTGGTGGAAGTAGACATAAAAGAGGAGTTGGAATCATTTTTGATGAGAAAATAAGCAAGTGTTTACTTGGCTATTGGACCATGTCTGACAGAGTTATGCTAGTGAGAATAAAAGGCAAACCCTTTGACCTCAGTATAATTCAGGTATACACACCAACCACAGATAGTAGTGAAGAAGATATAAACTTGTTTTACGAGCAGCTCGATTAAGCAAGACAACATTGTAAGTCACAAGACATCATAATTATTATGGGCGATCTAAATGCTAAAGTTGGCAATGAAGAGATTTCCCATGTCATAGTAAGATGCGGTCTTGGAACAATCAATGAAAGAGGTGAATGATGGGCTAACTGGTTTAAATCAAAACATCAAGTGATAACGAACACTTTCTTCAGGAACCACAAGCGACGTATTTGGACATAAAAACATCCTGGAGACAAAGTCAGGAACCAAATTGACTATATTACAATCAATCAGAGATTCAAAAATACAGTCAAAAACGCGAAAGCATATCCTGGACCAGATTGTGACAGTGACCACAATCCAGTAATCTGTAACATCAGTGTTCGTCTCCAAAAAATGAAGCAATCGATACCTGAATCAAAATTACAATGGAATCTACTACATGAAGACGTAGAGATGAAGGCAAGATATGCAATTACAATGCAAAACCGATTTGATGTCAACCAGACAAATGGAACATTATGAGAAAGGCTATGATTGAAGCAGCCAAAGAGGTGATAGCACCTAAAAAGAAGGAATGGAAGAAACAATGGAAGCAGAGATCCTAAAATTGATGGACGAAAAACAGAAAATTAGCAACAGGAACTCAGAAGAGTATCAAACTCTGAATCAAAACATCAAGTAGAAGTGTAGAGAGGGGAAGGAAGAGTGGATAAATGCTGAGTTTGTGGAAATAGAAAGATGCCGAACAACAGATACCTCATCGTTACACAAGAAAATTAACACTTTAGTTGGAAGGAAGACATGCGTTTCAAGTGGGTGCAATAAAGCCACAGATGGCTCTTTGTTGATGGGAAAGGACGAGGTAATGGAACGTTGGGCAGAATATGTAGACGAACTTTTCTCAGACGATAGGGGAGAAACACCCGTATTCAGAAAATCAAATGAAGGTCCAACCATTCTGAGAAGCGACGTGCAATCAGTCATAAAGAAGATGAAGAGAAACAAAGCCACTGGACCAGACAACATCTGCATTGAAATGATTGAGGCACTGGACGATTTTGGTATCGACAAGATAACAGAGTTGGTAAAAGAAATTTATAACACTGGAGAAATTTCGTCAGACATGTCAAAATCTATATTTATAGCTTTACCTAAAAAATCAGGAGCAACAGAATGTGAACTCCATGGAACCATAAGCCTCATGAGCCACGCTACCAAAATTCTTATGAGAGTCATCTTAGCAAGGGTACGAAGAACAACGAGGTCAGAAATAAGTAATCATCAATTTGGGTTTATTCAGGACTCCGGTACGCAGAACGCCATCTTCATCATGAGAATGTTATCCGAAAGAGCGATAGAAATCCAACAAGATTTGCTTCTATGCTCTATTGACTACAGCAAAGCTTTCGACAAGGTGAAACACGAAACTTTGCTTGACATACTACAATCCATAGACAAAGATGGAAAGGACATCCGAATTCTAAGGAATATGTACTGGAAACAAACGGCGGGGGTTAAAGCTCAGAATACTATAGGAAGATTCAGCCATATCAAAGAGGAGTTCGACAAGGTTGCTTTTTATCTTCAGACTTGTTCAACTTATACAGCGAAAACATAATGAGAACCATTGAAGACATGAACGGTTTCGCTGTAGGTGGATACAACTTGAATAACATACGATATGCAGATGATACAACTATCATTGCAGATTCACACCAGAAACTACAACGCATCTTGAATACTGTAAAAGAAGAGAGTACAAGGAGAGGTTTAAGCATTAACCGAAAGAAGACCTTTTGCATGGCAGTAATAAAAAAACAACAACAAGTAATCAAATTTAATTACCCTGGAAGCATGCTTTCCGCGGATGGTAGAAATACAGTGGAAGTAAAAAAGAGAATCGCCATGGCAAAGGAAGTATTCGAGAGGATGTCAAAGATTCTAAAGTCACGATCAATCGCAATGGACACCAAGTTGAGAGTCCTCTAGTGCTACGTCCTTCCTGTCTTGACATACTCAAAGACGTATTTGAAACTTGATAGGTTCCATTTTTTTGGTAATTTTCAGGCTTTGCTTCATAAAAGAAAATTGGATTGCCTTAGTGTTTTTAGTAGTATTATAGAGGAAAATTTGTAATGAGCTTTCGTGTTGCACCTCGTTTGACTCATTTCGCTTAAGGTCATTTCGTTATGCAATTGTTTTTTTTCGTAAGAATAAATCTTTCTGTGAATCTAGTTTCTTTCCAAGAAACCAGTAAATTGTGGGCATTTAGGCTTCTCAGTGCTTTTTGTCGTTCGTTGACTTAATTTTTAGTCAAATCGCAACTCTTATCCATTGCCTTTACTTTTTTGTTCCTCTCCTCTTTTTAACAGTTCGGTACATGCAGTAGCTCTTTGGTTTGTATGGTTCTTAACCATTGACAAAATTACTACTACTGCTACTACTACTACTATTACCAGTATTACCACTACTACTATTATTACCACCACAACCACTACCACTAGTACTACTACTACTACCAGTATTACCACTAATGCTACTACAATGAGTAATACCACTACTACTACCACTACTACTACCACTACTGCTACTACTACTACTATTACCAGTATTACCACCACTACTATTATTACCAGTATTACCACCACTACTATTATTACCACTACCACCACTACTACTAGTACGACTACTACCGGTATTACCACTAATGCTACTACAATGAGTAATACCACTACTACTACTACCACTACTACTACTACTACTACTACTACTACTACTACTACTA
>RDPX01000377.1:7917-20931 GCA_003991215.1 Morbakka virulenta | reverse complement strand
AAAAGGGTGGGATGTGTTGTATGTACATTCCAGTTATAACTTCAGGCTGACTAATTTCCGTGTGCGCCTTACCAAACTGGGAAAATGATTCAATTGGGAAACTGAATAAACATCCTCCACACATCCATCCTACACAAACAACACTCCCCATGTTTTGTTTAACTATTGTGAAATTAAAGGAAATTAGTAAGTGATAAGCAAAACTAAATACTTTAAGAGTTTTTCTTAACTTAGGTCAAGTGACCCTGTCACACACAGTTTGAGTTGTAACCTGATTTAGCAGAAAATCATTAGTGCCATTGATTTACCAGTGATTTATTTGATATAAGCAAGGATTTGATTAATTCCAAAGTACTGTTGAAAGTATTTGAACCCCTTTTTTAACTGTCACAAGTTTACTAACAATTTGCATCATAGCACAAAAACACTGTTTAAGGGTAAAGCAGCAGATAGTATAAACAAACCTTTAAATGGGCAATTCAAATTGGGTAGATATAGGAGCCTTATTGTTTCATGAGTATTAAGCTTAAAAATAAAAGAAGCAATCCATTCCCAACACCATAGCAATCACATCAACATTATACCTTCCAGCACTGAAGGAAGAAACACAACATAGGCATGGAACCATTCCTCAAACAACTTTATTCCACTTTACATGCAGGTCTGTAGTTTTAAAGGAAAAAACTGTAGTACTTAATCACTGTAGCACCCATCTCAAAACATAGTACAGAAAAAGATTCAACTCATGATATAAAGCTTTTATATATATAACTTCCACTGATTACATAAAATCAAAAATTTTGTAATGAATAATGAATTGGGTAATCAAACTAATCTTAGTCTTCTGTTTATGGTTCAGAAGTGTATACACCCTATTAAGATTCACATAGGGTTTTTTTCATGGTAAGAAGGTATTGATCCTCAAAGAAGTTTACAAATGGAAATTTAATTGTATATACCTAGTTTTTCAGTTTCCAACTTTTGCAAATGTGCCCCTGTTTTTGCAATTGTGTGCCTGCATAGCCCTCTATATCTGTTTAGTTCCATATTTGTAGACTAAGAAACAACTGAGGGTGAAATAGGGTTTGGCTGGTATCAAAGGCCAAATAATAGGTTTGTATTATGTCTCAGTGCACATTTTTGATATGGTTGTTTTGATCTGCAGATTGAGGATTTAGCTTTTAAATATTTATAAGTTGGTACAGAAACAATTATGCCAGTTGGTCTAGAAATTGACATTGTTTCTTATAACTATCATAGATATTAAGGTAAATGTATGTGGGAGATAGGGTCAAACAATGAATATTGTCACTATCACGAGTGCTTTGAGGATTTATCAGTAAATGGTACTAGGTTGATCTAGTTGACCAGGATATTGATATGAATTGATTGGGTAGTAATGGTTACAATTATTTAATAATTCTTATTTGTTTAAGTATCAACATGGCCTGAATTATGCAAAATTATTATATTGCAATAGTTTGTTTAATGTTAACAATAGATTAAATATTAAATCACTAGTTATAGTATTTTAAATTATCATTAATTTCTTCTTACTTTGAGTTGCTTTGTAATGGTAACTGCATCAAGGGATCTCGTAATGGCATGTCATTGTATGTGTCATTTAATTATGTAATTTCCTCTCTCTTTGTGGTAGCTGACTATCAGTTACTACCTGAAGCTTGTGAAGGATCCAAATGAAGGTGGTGATCTTTTTATCTGACAGTAGAGAAATTTCCACATTTCATATGTTTGATGACTTAGTGACAGTATTTGTTGAGACCTTAGTACTTGATACTAATTACTCTTCACAAAGCAGGCTATAACTTGATTGCAGTGAATTCTTTTGGTCATCCATCTAATTATACTTTTCTACCATTTGGTTGTCATCTATTATTCAAGGCTGACATTAAGTTGTTATAATAGAGCAGTATGTCCTTCTAGTGTTGCAACTGGATTTGTATTTTTATCTTCTCACCTTCTTCTTCTCACCGGACTCCAGAGTAGGCGGTTGCCTGTCAGCGAGGAAAGCGTCAGGGATGACCATCTGCCACAGTTGAGGTAGAGCTCAGTCGCATTGACCTCTTGCTAGGTGGTGCTCTTCTCTGCAAGGTATTTAGACAGGTTCTGGTGCCAGCATTTTTGTGGCCGGCCACTTGGTCTAGTGCCTTCAACTGCGTAATTGATGGCTAGAGACAAGTGGTGGTCTGAGGGTCTCCTCTTGATATGTCTGTACCATTGCATTTGAGTGTTCTTGATTTTCACGTCAATAGGCAATATGCTGATGTTCATGCATAGATCGACATTTCTTTTTCTGTCCCATTTGGTCACTCCGCTGATCATCCTGACAACCTTCATATCCGCTGCTACAATTCTTCTCATGTTGTTCTTGTTGATTGTCCATGTTTCACAACCATATAGCAGGATAGGCCTGAGGATTCCTGAGTGAATGATCTGTTTTGCTTTTGTAGGAACTTCTTTGTCTTTGAGGAGGCGGTACAGCAGACCAACATTCTGCGAAAACTTCTTTATCCTTTCGTTGATCTCCACATCTATAAGTCCCGTCTCTGAAATTGTGCTGCCTAGGTACTTGAAGGTAGATGATTGCTTGATGGTGACATCGTTCAATGAAATGTTTGTTGTTATCTTCCGCTTGCTGAGAACCACAATCTCTGTCTTTGACAAATTGAGTTTTAAACCATGTCGCTGGAAGCTATCAGCCCACAGTTCCAGGTGTTCTCTCAAATCCCTTTCACTTCTGTCCAGTTGCGCAATATCATCCGCATATGCCAGGACACTAGTCGTCGATTGGCCGTCAGCGACCTCTTTAACAACTAGGTCTAGGTACATTATGAAAAGCAAAGGTGATAAGATGCTTCCTTGGCGGACTCCAGAATTTGTCTCAAACCAGATGTTGTCTCCTACTCCTGTTGACACTGAGCTGATACTGGTGCTGTAAGTGCTGATGATTGCTCTCCTCAGGTGGTAGGGGATGTGGTAATCTTCCAACATTTTCCACAGACTAGCTCTAGGTACACGGTCAATTGCTTTCTCCAGGTCTAGGAAGGCCATGAAGAGGGGTTGGTCATATTCCTAGTGCTTATCCATTATCCTTTTTAGTGTGAAGATCATGTCTGTTGTACTTCTTCCAGGACGAAAACCATGCTGCCATGGCCCCAGTTTATCCTCAATCCCTCATAGCCACTTTTCTAGAATGATTTCATATAACTTTGCAATGTGGTTTAGCAAGGAAATACCTCAGTAGTTTTGACATGCTTGGTGATCGCCCTTGTTCTTATAGATTGGGCAAATAATTGCTTTACCCCACTCCGCTGGTGTCCTTCCCTCCTTGTAGGCCTTGTCAAATAGCTCTGTTACCCTAGTAGCTAAGATAGGCTCTGACAGCTTGTATATCTCATTTGGTATCATGTCATTTTATCATTCTAGTTAAATCATCAAATATATATTTGCCCCCATTGAGAAAGCGTCAAACAATATTGCGATAGTCTGCAAAAAGTTCTATATTGATAAACTTTTCAACAAACTAGGTCTTAATGGAAACATTTCCAATATGTACCAATTATCAAGCACATCTGCCCAAGACACCATAACAGTAAATGTGGAGCTGTGCAAATCTTTAGACCTCGACATTTCTGAAAAACAAAAATCACTCCCATTTATGTACTGGACTCCATAGATGCATTACAATCCTTCTAGGGCTTATTTTAATGTGGCTTTTGCAGCTTGTTCAACTAAATCATTAAGTGAGCTAGTTTGTATTATTTTCAGAAAGATTTTTCACCAACTTGAAAACCACCATAAAAGTTTATTTTACATGAATTACAACCGTTTTTGGGTCGTCCAAAATTCTTCTGCTGTCTTGAAACAATTGGAGCTGCTAAATAAAAAGTTAAAAGCTAAATCTATCTCAATGTTTGACTTTAGTACTCTCTACACAAAACTGCCACATGCTAACCTTATTGAAGTTCTTAATAATCTTGTTGAATTTGTTTTTAATGGAGGTCGGAAGACTGCAGATGGAAACAGAAAATACTTAACTGTAAAAGGTACTTCTTGCTTTTTCACCAGGAAAAGGCATGATGGTAAAAGTTACAGCAAGAGGCAAGTTCAGATGATGGTTGACCACCTTATTTTGCAAAATTTCTTTTGTTTTGGAAACCTTGTTTTTCAACAGGTAATAGGCATACCCATGGGAATAGACCCAGCTCTATTCTAGGCAAACCTTTATCTCTACCATTTTGAAAATAAGTTCATCACCAACCTAATTTGCACTGATCGATACTGTGAATTTAAGTTTAAGAATTGCTTTCATTTTATTGATGATGCCTGTAGTATTAACAACTCAGAGGAATTTCAAAAAAGTCATCATAAAATCTATCCAAGTCAGCTGGTACTGAAATGCAAACACACAGGCCAACATGCTACCTTTTTAGACTTGGACATAACAGTCAAAGATGGATTATTCATTAGCATGATACTTTTCCTGGAACCTCTGTTACCAACATGGTCTATCTTATGTATGTCTCTTATCTAAATTTCTGAAGCACTTCTTCTATGGCTTTGTTTATGTATTGCATCTCGAGTCATGTAAAATTTGTTTGTGATGTATAAGTTTTTTGTTTTTGTTTTTTTTAATGTTATTGTTTTGTCAAAATAGACTGCTTGGAGTTTACTCGTAATACTATATATATATATATATATATGGATATGAGCTAAAAAGTATGACTATCAAAAAGATCATATTATAATGTAAAGTTTGTAAATTGCACCCACTGTCAAAGCTCTTTGTTCACAGTTTGTACATCCTCTTGAAGGCCAATGGCTCTGTAGTGTAGCACATGCTCTGGTGTTTGCCTTTCCCCACATAAACACTGGTTGCTCTGTGCTAGCCCGGTTCTGTACGTGAATTCTGCATACCTTCCATGGCCTGACCTCAGTCTGTTAAGCAAAACCCAGGGTGCCTAAGGTAGATCGTGCCCTGGAGTTTCAGTTGATGGCTCTAGTATGTACTGCTTCAATCTACACACAGTGCTGTTCCACCTCTCCTGCCACTTCTTTTCTGTCCATAGATTCGGAGAGGTGCCATTTGCATTACAAGCAATGTCTTGCACTCTTCTGAATAGAGGACATCTGGATGCAAGCCTTTGTGGGGCCTGTCTGTGAGCAGTTGCTATGGGGTGCAGTAGGTGAGATGGACAGTTGAACACTCTGGTGTAGGCCTTAAGAACGATGCTTTCTCTCCACAAACCAGGTGGCTCAATTCCTGAGAGGATGGGAAGCAAATGAAGAGGTGTAGAGTGGATACAGCCACTGATGATGCATATGCTGTCACTAAGGGCAGAGTCTAGATGTTTCACATGTGAGCTAGCACACGAAACAAGGGCACAGTACTAAGCAGAAGAGTAGCAGAGTGACAATGTGGATGTTCAGAGGACATCAAATGAAGCACCCCATCAATTGCTTGCAATGCAATGAAGTAGATTTATAGATCTGGTGCGAACTTTTTCTTTGATCTTATGAAGATACTCTTTATATGTTAAAGATCAGTCAAGTGTTACACCAAGGTACTTTGGATATTTTTTGAATAGTATGGTGTTTGTGCCAACTTTAACTTTTAGACTGCGATGAGCTTACTAACTAAAGGAGAACTAAAGTACTGCTTTAGTTCATTTAGATCTTCAGACAGGACCTTTTCAATGCTCTCGAATGCCTTTGCACGTTACAGAAGAGCTATGTCATCTGCATATATGTATCTCCTACTGATGGAGGTAGGGAGGTCAGCTGTATAAATGTTAAATAGCATTGGTGCTAACACTGACCCTTGTGGTATGCCATTAATAAGTCGGTAAGGTTTCAATTTTTCATCAGCAAGGTGCAATGTAAATCCACGGTTACTAATCATTTCCATGATCATTCTGACCATTTCTATGCTAAGAATGCATTGTAGCAGTTTAAGTCTTAGTCCTCAATGCCACACTGTGTCATATGTGGCTAAAAGGTCCACAAGAACAGTTCCCACCTTTTCCTTGGCAAGGAAAGCAGATTCAATCCCCTCTGTAAGAAGACATACTTGATCAAGGGTACTTCTTCCTGGTCAGAATCCAGCTTGTTCTAGAGACAGTTGTGAGTCAACAATGCCTTCAATTTGGTTGTAGATCTGGCATTCCATGATCTTAAAACCGATGCAGAGGGGGCTTACTGGCCTGTAGGTATTAGACGCATCTGAATGTTTGTGAGGCTTCAATATGGCAATGACCTTCGCTTTTCTCCAAATCTTTGGGAGTTTCTTTACTCGAAGGCAGGTGGAGAAGAAAGAGGCTAGCCATTTGATACAGTTGTTGTGGGGGTGGTTGTATAATTCAGGGTGAAGGGAGTCAGGGCCAGGACTCTTACCGGATTTCTGGGACTTAAGGGCAGTTCTCAGTTCATCTACTGTAAAGGGGGAACAGAGGTCTTGTTTAGGGTAAGGGGTGTGCATGCTTCCTTGAGCTTCCTGTTTATGTCTCTAGTGAAAGCCTTGTCAAACTCCTTATATTTTCCATTGTTGACAAGGCATTTTGCAATAGAGTTGGCTGAGACTGCATTCCTAGTGGTGGCTCGCCTCTTCCTACCAGTCAACCAATTGAGCTTTGACCAGGCTTTCCTGCTGCAGTGCTTCATATCAATTCTGGTTATGGCAGAGATCCAAGACTCCCAACAACGATGGTTAATATGGTCTAACATATTGCTAGCTGCTACCTCTTTTTCCTCCAGGGTAGTTGCTTGGGCATGTACTTTAGCAAGGTTGCCACACTGGTGATCCCAGCATGGAACAAATCTCATTTGATGTCCTATTGGTATGTGTTGCTTTGCTTTACTGAGAACTTGTGACTGGAATGCTCGAAAGGAGCGATTAACATCTTCAGAGTTGCCTGGTGGAAGTGTTTCTGGCAGAGTAGCTGTAGTTTCTTTGAAATTGGACCAATGCACTTTGTTAAAATCCATCTACTTGGAAGAGTCTCATCATTTGTCCCTTGGCATGACATTGCACCTTTGTACCACTTAGGATCTTCTCTTTGAATCTGGTTTTGGATTTTGTTATAGAGTTTAAACAACAGATTACTGAGATATCATGAGATAATGACAAGAGACTTATTTGATCTTTATGATCATGCTGATAGGTATTCTAAAAGCCGCCTTAATATAAAAGAAAGGATGGCTCCAAATCCATAACCTAAAGCAATGAAAACAAATATGGTTGCCAGAGCTACTGTATAGTTTGTAATGTATATACAACAGATTTGAAGATTACCATAGGCTAAAGTCTGTTTCTGTTTGCTAAGCAGGATCAAATAACAGTTAATTGTGATTTCTGGGTTGACATGACCTTACATAACCTGTCAACTGGAAAGGTAGATCAGTGATCCTGGATATTTCATCCACATTTTCAATTGTGATGAATGTGTGGTGATGTTGCTTTTTTATATTAATGGTAAATCTTTGGATGTTAAACACCTTTTTGAGCTTTTTATATGGTAGCTTGTGGATTTTGTTCATGCATTGTTGAAGTACAAGTCTATATCTGCTGAAACATGGTACAGCAAATGGTTGATACATTGATGTTTGCAAGTACTGATTTTTGCTACAGTGAGACCATGTAATTAATTTGCTCCACCAACAAGGATGTATCCCAGACTGTAAAATCAGAAGCACATGGATGTTATCATTTTTTCCTCACTTCATCTATTATAATATAATGGTAAATGTAACTTAGAAGTTGTTTTTCTCAGGCAGTCTTGTCAAATGGCCATAGTTGTCATTTTTTTGCTACAGCTTGTGTTGTGGGTGCTGATGTGTTTTTTGGTGCCCAGTGAAGGTCATGGCTTAGCTTTAGATGGGTGGTGGCTGATGGCCGCAGTTGCATTGTTATGGCATGAGGGTTGTCATCATTTTCATCAATGTTGCTGTGTGATTGATACATTTCTGGTGAATTTGGTACTTCACATAGCTCAGACTGATGTATTTTGGTGTGTTCCTGCAGTGCTGGTTTCCAACAAACTTTCTTACTTAAAGGCTTTGATTAAGATTTCTTCTCACACTCCAGATGTCAACCAATAAACTTTCATGAATTTGATTGGTCCAGCTGATTGTTGTTGTTGTTGGTTGTGGAAGTTGTTGGTAGCAAGACAACAATGATACTGTTCTTCTATGACTTTATGGCCATTTAATGGCTATTGATAAATGGTGAATTAGTTGCATTGTATACATAGTTTTCAGAAGAAAAAGCCTTAATATTGAATTTGAAAACTAAGTTGGGATACATTGACAATTTTTTGGTACTGGGGAAAGATAGTTTATTTGTACCACAGATAGATTCGGTATTTTCTGAATTAATTTTTATTAGTGGTGGGATCAGTTTGAAGGAGCATAACTAGAAATTTGAATATATTGATTATGATTATGATTATGTCAGTAAGCAACAGGAGTTGAAGACAGGGAACAGTGTGGATTGAGTGTGAACTTGAGTGATTTTGACAGTACTGGTTTGTTTTAAAATTTTAGCCTTGGTATATGGAGCACTTCAATAACCACAATCTCACAACAGAATTTATACAGTACATTGCCAGAGTTCAAAATCCATTAGAGTGAAATTGAGTAGCTTTCACGAGCTTACAATGAGAAGCTATTTATCTTCAATTTAATGACATGCTACAAGAATGGTATCAGGTAAAGGGAGAAGTCTTATAAAATAATTTTTCTTATGAATATATTGGAATGTAGTTGTATTTTATGTTGTCATCCTTTTAATTCCAACTTATTCTTTTAGAGTTGAAAGAAACAAAAGACAATTTCTACATATTAGAAACATATAAAAGTGTTGTGTCTGATGAGGAACACTACTTAGTGCCCATTTCATATAGTGAATATAGGGGGTTTGAAAGATGGAAAATAGCTACAAATCATAGCATGCTGAAATGTTTGCTAATTGCAGAAAATAGCAATGCCCCTAGATGCTTATAAAATTGGTAAAACAATAGGGAAGGGCAGTTATGGTGAAGTCTCCCTGGCAAGGCACAAGAAAGATGGAAGACAGGTAAGAGTGTCCATTTCATTGCTGTTATTTTCAATATATTTCATCTCTTATGCAACTATTTTTATATTAAGTGTTATTTAATGATTTTTTTTGGGGGGAGGGGGGATTGTAAAAATGGATTTTTCTTTTTCTAGGTACTGTTATTAAAAGCATTTAGCCAGTTCAGTGCAATTTTTTATACTAAAAACAGAAAGAGTTCATAAAGGTAGCCAACCTTCAAGCTATGCGGACAATGTCAAAGAAAAATAATATATCACAGCTTCTAGAAAACGATGTTAGTTATGAATATATCAATAGTACAGGGAGAAAAATAGATATAATTCCACAAGATGCCATTTATTGGATTGCATCAATAGACAAATAATTGTTGTGGGTTTTTTTGTTTAATTAGAAACTCGTTTTTATTTGAGGATTTTGTGTCTTGATAGTTACTATCTTGTGATTCAGCTGGTATTTAGATAAAACCATTGAATTTGTACCAGAGTTTTTGGTAAAGCTATTGACCAGGAATTTTTCCCATCTTCCTCCAAATAGCTTCCTCTTGGATTTTGTTTTAAATAGAAGATTTTGAAAAGTGAGTCACTACTGAAGGCCCCTCCCACCTCCCCATGCCCAAATAAAAACCTGTATAAAAGTGCTGCATGCAAGAGGAAAAATGCTCTTCAAGTTTTACCTGTTTGGAAAGTTTCTGAAACTCAGTCTGTGATTGAGAAGTCAGTATCGAAGTCGGTATTGTGTAGAGTATTTTTCCCTACATATTTAGAGTTATGTTTTTTATTGTAAGCATGTTCAAGCTGACAACGTATTTATGGAGCATTTCTATAAATTTATTTGTAGTTTGTCATTAAGAAGATTGATCTGCACAATGCTTCAACAAAAGAGAGAAATTTTGCACAGCAAGAGGTTTGCATCTCACTTTTTTAGTTAATTTCAGGGTTACCAGTATTATTAAGTCACATATTTTTCCCATGCACTTCTTAATTCTTTGTGTCTGAAGTTTAGAACTGGTGATTTGACCAGCTTTATGAAATTATATATACACACGTCACAGATATTGAGATTAATGTTTAATTTGGCACAGTTGCCTATTTACAGAATTTTCTACAAAATTTGAATATTCATTAAATATTATAATAATATATATATATATTCATATAATATTTTTAATATATATAATATATGTATATATAATATTTATATTTCTTATAAATTTTTGCCAAATAGGTCAAAATTTATACTTTTCAAGGTATAAGGCCTGGACTCAAATTGGTGGGTTATAATTTTGACGGCCCATCTAGTTTTTCGTTATACTGATCGATTTTTATGAATACAATATGTCGTTTTAACTATTCATATTTAGCCATTAAGGTTGAAGTATTAACAAATTTAAAATATTTAACCATTTTGGTTTGTCTACTAACTATTAGAGCAGATTTAACTTGTTGAATTGGTGTATTATGAGTCCTGGTTTTACCTTTACTGTGCTGCATCTCAAACACGAAAGTTTTGACATTTTTAATTGAATAATAATGATGATGATAATGAAAATAGAAATATTATTAATAATAATAGTAATTATTATTATTATAATTTTAATAAATGAACTCCGAGAATAATATCAGACCTTTAAATCTGAGATTTGTTGATAAGATAAGACTAAAGAAACAACATCTGAAATCAATAAAGTTATACCTAATTTTGACACTTCTGCTGGTTCACGCAATCTTATATTCAATACTTTTGGCCAATACTGCAAGACAATTGCTAGGATTTGAAAATAAGAAACGCCGCAAAGAAATTATGACCCGTGGTGGAAGAAATGATTAAATGGTCAAATTAAGGGAACTAGAACAGATATTGGAAAACTTGAAGGTCCGCAAAAAAGTAATCGCAAAAATGAAAATACGAAAGAAAGACTAAATGCTAAATATTATATCAATAAAAAAGGACTCATGACTGCCATCAAAGAATTAAAACATGGATTCAGGGCAAAACGTACAAAAATAAAAAGATATGAAAACATGATAAACCAGCACAGGCAAGACAGAATGTTTGAGAATAATCAAGAAAGATTTTTTGAACAGTTAAATTGAAGGGGAATGGGTAGTATTGTTATCCCAGATGCCGAACAGACCAACAACTTTTGGAGAGGAATCTGGGAACGAGATGTTAACCATAAACAAGAAGCAAAGTGGATGGAGGGTGTGGAGAAATAAATCAATAAAATCTTACTTAAGCAGCAGGATCTTAGCATCACACAAGAAATGCTGAGAAAATAGGTCATTGGCGTTGCAAACTGGAAGTTACTAGGCCAGGCAGCTTACAGGGGTACTGGATAAAAGCACTTTATCACTTCAGCCAATCCTGAAGGTATTATTTAACGATTGTTTGATAAGTGGAGGAACACCTTGGTTGATCAAAGGCAATAATGTATTGATAATGAACGATAAAAGCAAGGGTAGCAACCATTGGCCAATAACATGTTTATCTGCTATGAAGAAAGCCTTCACGGGCATACTTTCTGCTTCAAGAAGAGCAAAAGCATCCAGAAAGAATTCATCTAGAACAAAACTCTCCATATCAAACTGTCTATTAATAGCCAATCTTTTTTTGGCTGTTAATAGATAAAATTATTATAAAACTCCAAATGTAGATGCACTAATCTCAGAATAGGAAAGATAGTCTATCAGAGACCGTCTTACATGGGACCTTAAACCCGGCTCCTACGTTTACTTTAATGGCTGCACAGGAACAAGCACTAAGAACAAGGTCAGTAAAATTCTCCTTTTACTAAACTGAAAAAAACACACTTTGCATGCTGTGTGGGAAATGGAAAGAAACTGTGGCACATATTGTTTCAGAGTATACAAAACTCTCACAGAAACATTGTAAAACGTGGAGGCATGGTGCTATTTGAAACATCATACATTGTCATATGTGCAAACTTTTCAAAATTGAAACAAATAAAAAGGGGTTTGAACACAAGCCAATGTCGCGGAAAATATTCTAGGATTTTGAATTTTAAACTGACAAGGATCTTGACCATAACAATCCCGATATTATTTTTCATAATAAGACTGAACGATCTTGCTTGTTAATTGATCTTGCATGCCCTTTCGACACAAGGGTAAAGGATAAGGAAGGGGAAAATATCTAGAAACATCAAGAGATAAAGTGGGAATTAAAAGACTGGAATTGTGATTCGGTTGGAGTCGCACCAATAATTATTGGGGCATTTGGTACAATCTCGAAGACTTTTAAATGCTGCTTCAAATAAATAAGCCATGCCCTCTCTTTTGGTATGTTACACAAATTGTACTTTTTGGGTACCACCAGAATACTTCATTATTTTCTAGATATCTAAGACTGTGGGAGGCAACTTGATATTTGGTAAGAAATTCCAGTTTTCCACGACCTTAAACTCAGTTTATTCTCAGTAATAATACATTTTTTTTTTCTTCTTCAAAAAATCTCCAGTTGGTAAACAATTTACTGGGTGTGTAAGTTCGATTTGAATCTCGGATTATTCCCTAATCTTAGAGGTTCAAAACATCTCTCAAAATTCTGCCAGTACTTGTGATTGCTGATATTTGTATACTACCGCTTATATCAGGAAGGTCTAATTCTTTCAAATACTTTTCAAGTTCGAATGGAATCGTTCAAAGAGCCCCGACAATTATCGGGACTATTGAAGTCTCAACTTTCTGCTCTACACGAATGACACCAGCCAGGTCAATGTATTTTTGAATTTTTTCGGCATGTTTTTCTCTCACTCGATGATCTTTTGGAACAGCTATATCAATAAGAATCCATTTATTACTTGTTTTGACTACGATATCAGGTATATAATGTTTTACTTTCGTTGTAGTAAGAATGGGTGTATTCCAGATAAGTTCAACACCTGTACTAGACATGCAAGA
>RDPX01000376.1:685136-695800 GCA_003991215.1 Morbakka virulenta | reverse complement strand
GGATGTCTATTGAAAAGTTTGTGGAAGATCCTAAGAATTTTCTTTTCACAAACACCTTGATTTAGTATTCTTTTACAAAGCTGCTTCGCTTTAAAATTGAAATCTTCATATCGGAGAGAAGCACGTGCAATACTCGGAAGATATTGTACCAGAAAAGATGTGGTCTGGGATATTACCAGAAAGATCAGGCATCCTCACAATGTAGAATGAGAAGTTATCCCTTTGTCAAATAATTTGTAGATGAAGGAGCTATCTTCAATGGTCATATCAAGTTCTAGAAATGTAGCATGACTGCCTTTAAATTCACACTTTAGTTGGAGTTCGTTTCGGTATATTTCAACATAGCACATAGCTATTTTCGAACTCATCTGAATCATTTATGCTACATGCGTCATCGCTAAATCTAAAACAATGTTTTAACTTAAAACTCCGGCATCGATACCTACGCGAAAGCTTGGTGACAAATTTCTATTCATGATGGTATAAACATAGGTTTGCCCAAAACGGAGCAGGGTCAATGCCCATAGGAATATCGATATGTTGTTGGAAAATGAGATTTCCAAGAGAAATGAATGACTGAGAAATTAGATTCTCCACCACCATTTTGATTTGAACTTTAGTGTAGCTTGTTTCAGAGTGCTTAGTTTTTGAAAAGAAACAATTTTCCCCCTGTACAGTCAGAAACTTTCTGTTGCCATCAGATATCTTACGTCCATCATTAAAAACAATATCAGTAACGCTATTAAGAACTTCAATTACGTTGTCATGTGGAAGCTTTGTATAGAGTGTACTAAAATGCAAGGTAAAAATAGATTTTGCTTTTCCACGTTTATTCAATTGTTTAATACGCTCAATGCCTGGTTTTGAATTTTGAATCACCCAAAATCAATTATAGGTGTTATAAAAAGTACTCTTAGAGTGAAAATTTTCGATTTGGTTCGCAATCTTCTTGAAAATACTAGAAACCGTTTGACTCAATGGCTTTGTGGAATAAGAGGAGAAAGCAGCAATAAAACCCACTTTGGAAGGATTCTAATGCATTTTTGGTGTCCAGTAAATGAAGGGAAGAGATTTCATTTTTTCTGAGACTTTTCACCCGTATGATTTACATAATTCAATGTTCAAGTTGAAGATGTGTTTTAACAGGAATTTGACAAAGTTGATAGGTGTTAGAAACGTTACCAGCTAGGCCTACTTCTTCAAGTAATCTAAGAATATAGTCTCTTACAAGAAATGGGAACGCTGTTGGAAGCTTTGTCAATAGGCATGACCACATATTTAGAATGTAGTTTTTTGAGATAATCAGCGACATTAGGATCTTTTAACATATATTTGATAATAGATGCTTTAATCTTATCACTAAAGTAAGAGATCTTATCTTCAATTAAACGTATTATCTTATCTTTTCATTATTTTAAGGACTGCGTTTTAAGCCTAAACTTTGAAGATGTCTTTTCTAAAAATTCCTCTATACCGGAACAAACAGCGTCGCGACATTTTTAATACAAGAAGCGCGGCTTGCGGTAATTTTGACCTTCAGAGACAAGTTTTTATATATATATATATAAGAAAGTTGAAACCTTGAAAACGTTGAAGGTTGAAGGATTTTTTCTATATAGGTATATAAATTATTTTTGAAATTTCAATGCGATGGAAGCTTTTGAATATTGTAATATCTATATATGTATATATATGTATATCTACATATTTATCTATATATATGGCACACACGACAAAAGCATCTAATTGCTACATCGTTAACATTTGTATATTTGATAGTTGCTTAAATCATGGATGCTTATGGGATTTTAATTTGAGGGGTTCTTGATACTAACTATTTAAAACAAATTCTTTCATTTATGCAAGATAAGTTAATCTTTACGTTAAATGTTCCACCATTTTCTTTATCGTCGTACAGAGGTCCAATTACACCTACTGAGATGAGATTAAAACCTGATGCCAAAAGAATAGCGTATGTCCCTGATGAGGCACTCCTCGAAAGATCGAAATTTTTGGTGGAGCAGAGCAAAAATACTTGCAACAAGACGTAAGATACCTTAACGTTCCACGTGTTTTGAAAATGACATTGGAATGTGACAAATATATGTCTAGTATGGGTTTGTATGGTAAAATATTCGAGTGTTTTTACAAAAGATTACAGCTGGTGATAATTCTAGAAAGAGAGGCAAGCAAGTCTTGTCATGTTAAAAATTGACCGAATTCTTACAATAGAACTAAATACGGTACTGATGATGAAAATAAAATTCTATTGGGCACACAAGCGCAGTTCATGGTGGTGTGATATGGTTTATCGTGCCATGGACCTGATAGTGATTATTTGAGCTGTATTTCGACAGCGAGATACTTCTGTTATCGTCACGATAAAAGAACTTTTACTCATCCCATCATAAAATCAATATTTGATCTTGAATCATTAGTGTTTTTGTAAAGAACTTCTACGTTTAAGAAAAAATCCTGTTATCGTCCTTGGTACATATAGAAGGACTGGAGCAAGTTTTTACACGCACACCCTCCTCCTTGACTCTATTGAAATGTTTCTTGATCCAGCCACCCTTAAATACACAGTTTGGAATTTAGACACCTCGTGCACCATTGTGCACTACAAAAATATTGTTTATTCATATGCTATTAATGGAGATGGCAAGGTTATCTGTCAAAAATGTATGGTCAAATAAGAGGTGAGTGGGACTATTAATCTACTACACAATGGTAGGTGCAAGTATGAAAATACTAGATAGAGTGTAGATGAAGGGTTACTGATACAGATGAAGGGTAAAGCATACCAAGTATGATGAATCAGAATAGCATTAAGGATTTGTTTTTATTAAGAAAAAAAGCCTCTTGATATCATCTCTTGTCTAGGACAAAAAGAAAAATTTGTGTGGTATTTAACTTAAAGTTAGTATTTAAAATATTTATTGGAAGAAATGTGTATTTTATTTTGTGAGATTTGTTGTAAATATTTGACAAAATATATGATTGGAAAGGGATATGACTTGTAACAGTGAGGTTTGGATTATATTTTTGGAATGGAACTGATAGTATTTAATATTTTGTTACTTCTGTTTATTCATTATGGAGCCTGGAAGCCGTGACTTCATGTTTGATACAGTTGCACCATAATCAAGAGGTTACGGGTTCGATCCTCCGAAAGTGCGTAAGATTTCGGAACTTTGTAAAAGGAACAAACCACTAGTTGATTTCAAAAGGGCATCCGGCCAACGAATTCCCCACTGCCACAACAGAGTGATCAATGCCGCAAAAGGTGCATTCGTACAAATGAAAAAAAACCGAAACAGAAACTGTACTTTTATGCCATATAAAGAGCATTCGGTGGTCTAATCACGTCTCTTTATAGCGTATAAATAGTTAATGTCATCGTATTTGATCCATTTTAAGGCAACAAAGAGTACCCTTTGCTGGTCATTGCTTTTGTGCTAAAGAAGGCATAGTTTTATCCCTCATTTATTGAAACCCAACATGCAATTTTAGAGACTACGTTACCCAGATCTCTGGTCACAAATGCATACTTGTTCAGAAAATGCCTGCGGCAATAAGGGACAGTGGTTTTTAAAGTGGAATCTCGGGCGAGACCGTAAGATAAAATGAGATGTTTAGTCATTAAATACTTTTAAAAAATGCAGTGGAAGTATCATATAATGAATAAAATTAAGTAGAAAAGGCTAAATAATAGCGCCGTAATTCCCCTAGTTGTGCCGAGCTTCACCAACCCGATATATGGTCCAATATGTAGACACGTGTTTCGTTATTGAACAGCTCATCAATGCAGTTTGAAACATCTAAATGTCTGCATTCTATACAAAGACTCCTATAAATTGCCATGAAGGAAAGTCTTTTCCCTGTTTGTATTCCTAAGGTCTGCTTTGAGTACTTCTTCTGGAATTGGTCCTTCCATAGGGCCTTTTCATTTTGACGGCCTTCACTGCAGCTTTTACCTCATATAATTGGCGCTTCCATTGAGATGTCGAGCTCCTCTGTTTCTCTCTCTACCTCTTATGCTGATCTCTGCTGTAGTTCTCCGGTGTGTCTCTGTTGAGCACTTCCTAGAAATGTTCCTTTCACGGCGCTGATCTGAACCCTTTTATATTTCAGCAGCTCGCCTTTCATGTTCTTATTGTTGTTGCTTGTAGTGCTCTGTCTTGTCAGGTACTTTACAACAATGTACAGTTCTTTCTGTCTTCCATTGTGTGCTGTTTTTTGAGCTTTTTCTGCCTTTTCTGATACCAATATCTTTTCTGTTTTCTGTTAGAATCCTATTAGTATCGTTTATTCTTTTTTGATACTTTATGAAGAGGTACCATCAATCTTTGTCTTAAAAGCTTTCCTTTCGTCTTTCAATTTTCAGGTGTTATCACTCTATTCATATTTTACTCTTAAATTACCTGAAGACAAACACCTTCTTCTCTGACTTGACACAAGCATTCTTCTTCTACTTCACACGCTTCCGCTGTCTTTGGTCTCCTCCATGGTTCCTTCCAGGTTGTTCTTTACTGCTTCACAGTATTTCTTTTTCATCTCTGTCTTCAAGGCAACCCATGTCCAGTCTCGGCTTGGTCTTCTTGTTGCTCTTGTATAAGCTGAGATAGTTTGATGGGATTCTTCACATGTTAGTGATCTCTGTTAACTTCAGCTGCCCTCTGTGCTAAAGGATCCAAGTACAGATGATCTCCACTGTTCTGTGACCATACAATGGTCAATTTGATTCCTTGCTCTTTTCTCTGCTAACACCCATGTTGCCTTGTGGAGGTCTTTATGGAGGAATAATGTCCTTTTATCACAAGTTCACCTACGCTCATTGACTTTTCATACCCCGTTGTTGTCACTCCTAACCTTAGCGTGAAGGTCCCTCATTACATTGATATTGTTGTTTTTCTTTTATCCATCCAATGCTTCTTGTAGCACCTGGTAAAACTGTTCCTCCTTCACACCTTTCTTTTGGTTGTGCGGTGTGTACACTTGAATAGTGTTTCCTTTCCTATAGCTTGCAAGTAGATATCTCTGTCACAATTCCTACGTATTTCTCTTTAAATGCGGTCTGGGCACTTAATGGAGACGGGTACTTAATAAAAATTTCACGTCGAATCATTTTTTCCTATAGCCTGACCTAGTCCCACTGTTAACAGTTTTAGCTAAGAAAGAACACGATTATTTTCAATAAAAACTTCGCATGATAACATACTCCGTTTGGCAAATGTAAATGTTGTAAGGACTCTTTTAAGCTATAGCCATAGCTCCTCGGTCTTTTGGCTAAGATCAAATGTAGAGCCCTTGTCCCTCCTTAGTGGTGGCTTGCGTTTTGCGTCCTTACCTGCAAAATGTGTGGTCTTGACATGCTAGAACCTTTACAAATCTGTATTTGTTGTGTGCCCTGCTGTTCAGGTCTTTCATTGATGGATATCTGTGAAAAAGGCATTAACGGCTCCTTTGTTTTCTGGTGGAACTGTCAATTAAAAACCAAGTCGCATAGCCAGGAGAACCACCATTAAACATAAAAGCATTGGCGAATTAAATGAACGAGGTAAACTGGGTTTAGGATCCCACCATATGTGCAATGTAGATTGCACCCGGTTATCAGTCAATGACTACAGACAACAAGAAGAAATAAAAAATATAAGAAAATCTGAAGAAGCAACATGGAAAACCGATTGAGGTCAAGCTAGAAAACTTACTACAAGAAATGCAGATAATAAACTTCGATATTCTTGAGGTAGCTTTTATGATTTGGAATAACAAAGTTCACAAGGGTTAATCCATCCGTAGATCTTTTTTTGGTCTTTGTCTTTTCACTCTGAGCAACACTGAAGATCACTTCATTGCAGTGGGTTACTTAAGAGATACTTTTACTTATTTGAATTTTGAATCTTAAAGTTTACTCTTAAAATAGTAGATCTTCCAACAAAATGGGTTTCACCCTGTGTACAAGAGCATCCAGAAAAAAAATCCAACAAGAGCATAATCCAATTAATTATAATCAAATCTTTGAAAGAGGTTATGTTCACAATGACTTTCTTATAACAAGGGGAAAAATAAAATGCAAAAGATAACAAATATGTTTTGAAAGATCTGCGACATATTTCTGGTGAAAAAAAAGGCAAAGCTAGATTTTTGATATTTTTCAAATTGTCTTTTATCGCGTTCAAAGAAATAAAATCTGAAATCTACTTACTTGTTCTGACGGGTTTTTTTCTGTCCATAGCCACTTCTCCCACCCATTTAGATAAATACACTTACTCGAAAATTTTCATGAGCAATTACAATTTGAGTGTTGATAATATTCTGTATGACAAAGTCTCAATCTAACAAACAGGTAATCTTAAAAATTTCTTTCATTGAAAGTTCGATGAGAGCTTCACTGTAGTTCAAATAGAATAGTCTTCACCAGCACCGCGATCTCATCATCTTGAGGTGGATTTCAAGTGAAATAACAATTCACCTGCAGTATTGTCGATTGTTGCGAGGCTGGCAGAAATTGGCCGACTGAGGGTTGGATTCTCAGCGTTTCCCGGGATGCGCCACGAGAAGGCTTTCTGCTTGCATCCCGAAATATTGGTTAAAAATCTTGGTCCAATTTCCTCTAATTGGCTACTGCTCATGTTCAATGATTGCCTCAGCTCCCAACATATTCCATCAATCTGGAGGAGAGCTAAGGTTGTAATACTAAAGACAGGAAAGAACGCCGATGAACCCAAAAGCTATGGACCTATCTCTCTTCTCTGTATCAGCTACAAGCTGTTCGAGAGACTGCTGTTGACTCGAATCAGCTCACTAGTAGAACAGCAGTTGACACCTGACCAAGCAAGCTTCCAACCAGGCAAGTCGTGTGGCACCCAGCTGCTAAAGCTCACTCAACATATAGAAAACGGTTTCCAGAACAAGCTCATAACCGGAGCCGCCTTTGTTGATCTAAGTGCAGCTTATGATACCGTCCCACGCCGAATAACGATTGCAAAACTATACAACTTTACTCAAGATTCAAAATTTTGCGAGATCATCCGCACCCTTCTTTCAAACCGCCGTTTCAATGTTGTACTAAACGGTAGGAGACGCCGGTGGCCCAGTCTTAAAAATGGGCTCCCTCAAGGACGTGTACTGGCACCTACACTGTTTAATGTGTACAAAAATGATCAACCCATGCCCGCTTCCTGTAGCAGGTTCATATACACTGACGATTTGTGCATCACCACACAGAAGAAGCGTTTCTCTGAAGTCGAGAGCACCATTGAACAGGCTCTAACAGAAATGTCAATCTACTACGGAGAGAATCATCTGAAGCCCAACCCCAGAAAGACCCTATGCAGCTTTCACCTCAGGAATAGAGAAGCCCACCGCAATCTCAAAGTGACGTGGGAAGGAAATATTATCCAGAGTAACCCCAATCCTGTATACCTCGGAGTGACATTGGACCGAACTCTATCCTTCAAGGAGCATATCACCAAGCTCAGAGGCGTTTGCTGAATATTTAACGAGCATAATGAATATTTCAAAGTGAAAAAGTATTCAATCGGGATCTCAGTGTTTATTAAGAGCTCTTGTTTTTTATGAAGCTGAGACAGGAACATGCCCAAACGTACCTACTTACTCTTCCTGACAAACAATGGATATTTATACTCTTGGACTTCTATTGTTTTTAACACAAAGACTGCACAGACCTGTCTTTGGATGCATCGCGCCTGTAGCCCTAACAATGGCTCTACATTCTGAATGTCATACAACCTCACATCCATCTCCCATGTCATTGACATCAAGTACCACCCCTAGCTCCTCTTCGTGCCACCCCAAGGTCCTCTTCGTGCCACCCCGCACCTCATTTCAAAGCGATGCAGTATCTTCTCTGAGTAGTCTACTTACCAGTTATTGGTCTTAAAGTCAATTTTTTTCACCTAGTGCAAGCTCAATCTAACACAGCTTTTAGAGTATTGAGGAATAACCATTTGTTTAAAACTCAAATTAAATCACAATAAATATTTTAGATTAAGAGAAACACAGGAAGTTTTGTATTCAAGCTCACTGAACTGAACAACCTCGGGAAGATGTAAAACATTATTACATTCTTTAAGCTCAATCAATAAAAACCCCGTTCAGAATCAGCCTATCAAAAAGCCCAAAGATTTTTTGGATCCTTGTAGCATTCAATTATCCGTTGATCATCTTTTGCTTTTGAGACTGTAAAGTTGATGATACAGTTTTTGGACGAGTTCCTTTGATCCCAATCCATCGAAGAGAATTGAAGAAAAATATTCGTCTATACCAGAATTTAGTAAAGGTAGACGCAGCGAACAATAAAGTTTAAGTAAAACGCATGGGTAAGTCACATAACTTCAATTATTATCCTAAATCCTTCGTTCTCGTTTTGTTGCACCCTCATTGAAGTGAGAGGCTTTATTTTGTACGCAGCATATCCTCAAGTACTGGAACAGTCTGATGTCAGTTAAGATATCTTAAGATAGGATTTTTAATAGTACTACACGATTTCAAACACCTAAGGTGATTCACGGATATCGAGAGAGAAATGTGCATCGCTCAGAAGGCGGTGCTCAGAAAGCGGTGAATCTGATATCAATATTGTAAAAGACATTCATTCTGATTGAAAGACAAAACCGATCTTCTCTGATCACTACTTTTTCACATGTATTGTTACCTTTTAGTTCTCCATTATGTAATTTTATAGGCTTTGAAGAACTACAAGACACTATTAGACTTACTTACCAAAAACATGATTGAGAAAAGAGGATAAAAAAATGGAATAAAAGTGATTGGACCATCCTTAATTTTTTGTTTCCTTGGAGCGATAAAACTACTGACTTGTTTATCAGTATAATTGGAAATGTGAATCTGTTCCCTAGTTTTGATGACTAACAAGTTCGTTTCGTGAGACATGTGGCAAGAGGAGATAGAACAGACATGAACCTACAAGCGAGTGTAGTGCATGAAAAATACAAATGATGTGCCACAAAAAGTTGGTTTGCAGATAACCAAGGCAATTGTGGATTTGGATCTGGTGTAAATTGTCATCAAAGAACTGGAAGTGAATAAAAGAAGAAAGACATTAATGAGGTCCTAGACAAAGACAATGCACTATTCAAAATCAACTTCACAGAATATTTTAATGCACTGTAATACTGACACTTCACTAAAAAGATCACTATTTTCTTTTCTCTTCTTTTTTTTCTTCTTCTTTCACCCTGAGCAAGGTTTGCAGCCACTTAAGTGCTGCAAACTTAGTTACAGTATCACTTTCTTTCTTGTCCCAAATTCTATTCTTGAAAACAAATACAAACTCAGTAGCATGCCACTTAAAACTTACAAGAGAAAAAGCGAGTGAGACGCTGTACATATTAGGATCGAACTACGAACTTCTTGCATAATAAGCTGTTGATTTTACTTCCCAGTATTGTTTTTCACACTTTTATATTTACATCGTTTTATGTGAGAAGTGCCGAGTATAATTAAATCACAGGTATGGGCAATCCAAATATTCACGCCAGGGTATGACTGAAATTTAATCTATTTTTAGTATTCAAATTTTGGTATAAAATATTCATGTAGATTCATTATCTTCAGTGTATGTTTTCGTGAGGAAAAACAGGAAAAATTAACTATTAGCTTTAAAAATAATCTAGGTAAACAGGATTTAAAATGTAGGAAACGAATGAAAAAAGTGTGCACCGAACCTGGCCACAGACCCTGTCTTAAACCCGTTTCCCCGTACTGATTTTTTTCTTTAATTAATAAGTGTAAGAGACTGTTATTTTTTAACGTGAAAAAAGGAAGCCACGCAACGTCCGTTGACTGGCTCTTCCCTTGTTGTTTCAAGTAAATTAATTATTTTTTTTGCTACCATATGTTCGCACCAACAACATCAAGTAGAATTTTATTTCAACACACAAAATTTGCTCATCACAATATGGCTTCCACTGAGTCCATAAAGTGAAGAATTTTCAAAATAGGCTAGACCAATTCATTTCAGAAGCACTCCCTTTTCTCTTCATGATTGAGAAAGTGTTTCTGAAGTTTTAAAATTCATAATCCGGGGGGGGGGGCTCACCCTGGACATAACTGTCACACATGCTTGTTCTCTTGTCCCCGCTTCACTGGTCAACCTGTTCATTGTTTGGTTGTTTTCAGTCACAATGTCATTGTTCGACAATAGGAAGAAGTTTTTCCACTTTTTCCTGTTGCGGAGCAGGGCTCCATCCACCTGCACTGGTCAGGTAAAATGGGCTTCGTGAATCGAGAACGAGATTCACTGTCAAGAAAATCTTGGTCATTACACAAATAGCTGCTTACATTTGATAAATCTTAATCCAGTGTGGCTTAAATTATTTTATTTCGTTGAAAATTTCCTTTCACAAACTGGGCACCATTCTTAACTGACCATAGACCTATCGTTACTGGCTTCAGGCTCTGTCTCACTTCGGAACAGAAATGTTTGAAACTCATTCAAAATTTTTCAATGGAGTACAAACATGATCCATCTTTCTCTAATAATCTTGGAAATTCTGGACTTCATGGACTCAGAGGAAGCCATAGATGTAAGAGCTTTATCATGTCATGAGTCGTGAGCTTTTTTTTGTGCTACGTTTCGAAAGATACTTCTCCCATCGTCCTGTCTCTTATACACC
>RDPX01000376.1:639995-670458 GCA_003991215.1 Morbakka virulenta | reverse complement strand
AGACACACACAGACACACACACAGACACACACAGACACAGACACAGACAAACAAACACAGGCAGAGAGAGAGAGAGAAGATGAAAAAAAATTTGTTTCTGTCCAGTTTTTATTTCGTCATTCATTTAATTAACACGGTTAGTAACCCAGAAACTCCTTTTATTTTTGGAAAATTTGTTTTTTAATTTAGTTTATTTATTTATATATATATTTATATTGTTATTTATTTATTTTGGTGCGCATTCCACCTGCGATCGCTGAGAATTCATTTGGTAAATTTATCATAAGCGGCGTGGACCCTGCCAGTTCCAGCTTTCCTTTGCTTGATTGTTGATATTGCATGCATCTTGTTTTAGATAAGCTATTATTTAGATGAAGAGAATGCATGGAGTCTGGACGTCAGAGAACTTAAACGTGCTCTTGACGCATCGCGGCCACATTGCCAGCCACGCGTTTTATGTTGCATCAACCCTGGTAATCCAACTGGGAATGTGCTTTCTTATGACAATGTACGGCAGATAATTGAATTCTGTATAAAGGAGGATTTGTTCCTGTTAGCAGACGAAGTTTATCAAGACAATATATACGGAGATAATGATCAGTTCCATTCTTTCAAGAAAGTACTGAAAGACATGGGATCAAAAGGCGAAGGGTTCGAAATGGCTTCGTTCCATTCAACTTCCAAAGGCTTCATGGGCGAGTATGTTATCTTTACTACCTTAGAATTCAAGTGCCTGTGCAAGTTTTTTACTTTATCTATTTTGTAAGAGTGTGTTAGATAGAACTTACACAACTTTATTTTATCTTGCAAAAGGGCTAATTGAAGTGTGGTTCTCTTGGCGAAACTATTAAAAACCGCTGATGATAATGAGAAATGCTCCAGGGTGCTTGATGAAAAGGTACTTAATCTTGCGGAAGACCACAGTTTTGAAATACAACACGTTTCTCGGAGATTGGTGTATTTGTGCAAATAATTGTTTGTTTGTTTGTTCTGTTACCGATTTAGTTGCAGTGCATGCGTTGATAATAAGCGTGTTACATTTTGATTTAAATTGTAACTAATAGTCATTTCCTACTTTGAAAACTGTTATTTATTGGAAACACGACTTTAGCAAAATTGATATTTAAGATATGATCAGCTAAAACAAAATAGCGAAGAGTTTTTGAATAGTAATCTTAATTACAATAGATTGTATTATTTTCTGATATAACTTTAGCATTGTTTTATCTCTTGTGTAACAGTAGCAGGTACAGGCCACGGGCAAATTTTTCGAAAGTTGCAAAAACTAAATTTTGCATCCTTGTTATTGTGTTAAATCTTTTTTTAACTTAAGCAGTCAAATTTGTATTAAAAGGATTGGTTAACACGCACTAAGGGCTGCTAACATTTTGAATAAGCGTGGATGAAATTTTAGATTTTGAAAGAGCTGGCTTTTAAGAAATAATAGTCGGATATTTCAAAGTGACATACAGCTATACCGAATACTACATGTGTGTTATTCGTTGTAACATATCCATTTGCGTGGTCAGTGCCCCGTTCATGATTAAAATTCCGGGTACTCGGGAAGTTTGAAATAAATCTAATAAAGTTAGCTTCTTGTCCCATGATGCTACGGGGCCCGCAGTGCAGTGCATTAATTGAAAATTGAGGTGAGGGAATTAAGTTGGTTAATGATCCATTGTTATATTAATTTATTATAAAGGAGATATTTATATATTTTTTTATCGACAGATGTGGATTACGTGGTGGATATGTAGAAGTGATTGGATTACATCCAGATGTTTTACACGAAATGAAAAAGCTGCAGTCTGCACAGCTTGGTTCCAATGTGATAGGTCAAGTTGTGTTAGATTGTGTTGTAAACCCACCCAAGAAAGGCGAACCGTCATACGACCTCTACATGAAGGTAAAATTATTAACTGTACGTTTTGCTTAGGTCATTTGCTTCAAGTTTGAAATTTTGGGCCGGTAATACAAGCAGACAACTGTACGCTTCTTATTTTTGTTATGGCCCCAGTTTCGCCAGATTGAACAGAGGCTATTTCTTGAGTGTCTTTTTTTTTTAAGTTTAGAGCTTCAACTGGAACAATGCAGTTGGCCCACAATCAGCAATGTGTATAGATATGTACGTGAATGTCAAGAATTAAAATGCCTTTACTTAAGAGTAAATTATAGCATGGTTTAGCATCTTCTATTTCTAAGTTGTTTTAGCTACAGCTTATCGAGATAAAAAAGTGGTCAAGGGTGACTTCTGCAGTGAGAATGGTAACATTATTCATGCCCAGAATCTTATGAAGTAGACTGTCTAATCGCTGAATTTGCCTTATTAAGTTTACAGGTACGGCTTCCTATGCTTTCGTGGCAGTAACTTGTGGGATATAGACACAACAAAAATGCATAACTTTTTCAAGTTTTTCGTTTGTACACGTGATAAGCTGGGTTATTTTTTTCGAGATTATCCACCAGGTTTATATTATAACTAATGGCAAAGTTTATTACATAAGATACGTTTCTGGCGCCAGTTATGAAAAACAGAAAGAAAGAGTAAATGCAAACACAATTTAAAGAGCATTGTATTACAATTATCTTCCTCACTTGACGGAAACTAACCAGAGTTATTAAGTTACGCATAAATTAAGGTACCCAGAAAATTTTCAGCTCTTATGATAAATGTTTCTGGAAGAAAAGGTAGATTGTGGAAGATAATACGTCATTTTTTACACTGGGTGTATGAGATGAAATTGTCACCACATGCCCTCTTTAGCATCGGGTATGCATCAGAATTCGATAGTAGCTTTTAATGTTTTTCAACTGCTTTAGAATTTTGGTATAAGTTATCACTTTTGAGCTGATTGCGATTACTTGTTTTTTCAACGTTTGATCCATTGATTGGCGAGGAATTGTTTTTGTCAACGCTTGTGGCAGTTGTTATATTTTTGCGAATGAAAATCATACGATTTGTTGTTTTATGGGCATTGGTTTTATCAAGACGTAATTGAAAAGAGCTCATTAGATGATAGTTACCATTTCGCAATAGTCAACCATTCGTAGGGGAACCAGAAACTTTACTGCTTTCTTACTTACTTACTGCCCGATTTAACGTCTTCTGTTCCCAGCAGCTGGGGTTGGACGCCTTCTTGTCATGTTTACATTGGTGTATTGGTGTTGATGGCTGCTCTCCAGGCTTTCCGACCAGTGGCTAGATGCTCTGAGATTTACAGTGTGTGCAAGTCAGCTTTGATGTTGTCTATCCATCGTTTTTTAGGACGACCACGGTATTTGCCTCCTGTCTAAAAGGTCAACATTCTGTGTTGCCTACCAGATATTACTATACACCCCCCCCCCCCCACACACACACACACTATATCTTAACGTATAGATTCTCTGCATGAAACTATGTAGTACATTAACAGTAGCTTTTTACGAAGCTCGCACTGTCACATTCTGCAAACTTAAAGTAGTATAATATGGAATTATAAACAAATTCAACAGCCACTTATAGGGAAGAATATCAAAAAGAAGTAGCTCACTGTACCCCTCGATTTGATTTTACTTTCTGCTCCCATATTTTATTTTGAACCTTGCACATTTTTGCCGAACATAAAAATAACGCTTTTAGATAAAGTCAAGGTGTTATTTGAGTAGTATTACTTAATAAAAGTTAGCACAATGTTTGTTTTTTAAATGCATCGTGCCAAAACTGTTTTTTACCAGGTTTTTGTGTATTCTTGTTGTCGAATGTTTTTTCAGCCTTTTGTCAGACATACAATATATCACAATTTTTGTACACATTAATTAAGGTGAAAATATTAAATTCATTTAGCAGAGGTTTTAAAAGCTATTTCTGACACTATATGTGTGCAAGGTGACCCGTGGGTTATGCTCTACTCTGGTTAACTTGCAGCCAAGCTGATCAGTCCTCACCCTGGTTTCACTATTAAGAAAGATAACCAATCACACGAAAACCTGCCGCTATTCCTTTAATCAGGATTAATCTCACAAAGATAAAAAGAACGACGGGAGTGCCAAACAAGATTCATAAAATGAAACTGATTCGTTTTTTTAAGCTTAACTCACAAACCTTGTCTTTCTTGTGACCTAGTAAGCAGTTCAAGGTCAGTTAATAGCTAGGTCAAGCAAGTCTTAACACGTGCGAGATCTTCAGTAGAGTTAACAGCACTTTTGCTACAGTACCTGCATATGTTTTGTAGTTATCGTCATGAGAAAAGATAGAAAAGCACCCCTCATCCACCTCTTAGTAACTTGCACACACAATGAGAGAGCGGTAATTAGAAAGGCTGTTTGATCTCAAGATAAACACATGTAGCCTTCCCCCCCCCAACCCCCTAAAGTACAACGTTCATTATCAACCACTACTGTTATGGAGATATTACTAGATAATTGTCAGCCATGATAAAATAGGGTTTTCGCATGTCCAGATTTACTATTCTGATGTTTCTTCCATGTTAAAGCTTCCCGATAATCTTTCCGTACATATTTCAGTTTTGAAAAACAATAGCTATGAAGCAATGACGTCATTTTGCAGGAGGTTTAAAAATTTCTTTTTGGTCCCCTGGGGACTCTTTAGGGTAAAAATCATGGAAAGTCGTTGTTCATGTTGCGTTCATGTTGCTTTCTTTGAAAGGTTAGGTTTCCTCAGTACACATGTCACTATTTCCTCTGTCACACGACACCGGTAATATCAGACACTGATGATGTCATGCGAACCAGACGGTGATTACATTACCTCACTTTGAAATGACTTGGAAACAACTTGATTAGCGATGTGCTTTTTGGTTTCAGATAGATGTGGTGTCATGTAGTGAAGTCAAAACGTAATAAACAGAGTGTATCAAGTCCTTTCATTTATTAAAAATAACATTGTTATTAGTAAATATATATAGTAAATATATAGTATATTTCTGTCAAAAGTAAGTACATAGTAAATTTTTATGAAGTCCTTCAGTCTTAAAAACAAAAAGCCTTTCAATGTGTGGAGATTGACATATTAACACGTGTTTTCCATTTTCAAAATTGTATGACCAGAATTGGTGTGCTAAAAAATATTGATACAATAGATGGGTTTGTTTTGGTTGCTATTTGAGAGTGCAATTCTGTGGAAGAGTAGTTTTTACAGATGGTTTTAAATTTTTTGTTTACAATTGAGATACTTTTAACTGGATTAAGAAAGTAAACAAAACAGATTTGCTATTAAAGGAAGACGCCATTTTGATTTTCAAAAAGTATGTGAATGGTGAACGATAACTCCTTCTCTAAGTATGATTTTAACGGTTCATGTCGATGATATTTCCTGTCTAACAAGCTTAGAAGTTAACACAATTGTGGTGAGAGAAATAAACTTGTTGCTTTTTGGTAACGGTGGTACTTAAGATTATTGTAGTTCAATTGTACCCAGGAAAGAAGAGTTTGGCGCCTGAAATAGAAATGTTACATCTGATTTCATTTGACTAGTTTTTAGTTGCTTTGAAATAAAAATTGAAATCAAAGTGCTTTGCGAATACAGTGAAATGTCCTGATTAACTCGCTATGGCTAATGCAGAAGGATCGATAACTTGAATAATACCATGACAGACGACTTTAGCATGAGAAATATTAAGATAACAAAGGCAATGATGATGTATATAAACAGGACCTCTATGTTGACCCAAGGATGAAAGGCAAACATATAGTAAGCATCCCACTCTTAAAGTATTTAAGTAGCATAAGTTTATAATGATTTTGTGAAAATAATATGGATAGAGAATGGAGCAATTAGTAAGCTTAAGACACTACAACGAGAAAGCTTAGAGCTGCGCGTTGTTAACACACTAGATAAAAATAGAAACTTTGTGGAAGCATGAAGGTGTAAAGATGGAAGATGTGTAGATAGCTATGATAGGAAACGGGTAGTCTGTGCTAAGAAATGGTTACAAAGAGCTAGGGATGGAAAAAATGTTCTGTTTAAGATTAAGCAGCTGATTTAAATGAGAAAGAAGAGATGAACAAATACTGGACTCTGAAGAATTATTCAGAAATTAAGAGCAGTCAGTGGATTTAATTGACAAAGGGGAAGGAAGGAGATTTGAAATGCTTGGTAATGGCAAGAAATAGGAATTGTATGTGAAAGTGAAAGCTTAAAATCTTAGGTTGTAGAGAATCAAAAGAGGGATGAACTTGGCATTCAGAAGGTCACGAAAGAGGTAAAAAAAAGTCAGCATAGTTGCGTTGTTAGTGCAGAAATTACTTGATAGAAGTTTTAATAACAGTCTTACTGTATTGTCTTATAATCAGGAGAAACAAGATGTCTTAAATTCATTGAAAACCAGAGCAAAGATGGTGTATGATGTCATTAGTTCTATTGAGGGAGTCAAAGTGAACAAGGTAGCTGGGGCAATGTATGCATTTCCCCAAATTGATCTTCCTGAGAAAGCAATTCAAAAAGCCAAGGTAAGCATTTGGGATTTTTTATCAAGGAAGGTAGTGGTAATAGTAATATGGCATAATATAATTTGTGAAAAGTGATTACTTACATATTTTTTTTTTAGTTTTAACGTCATTTTCCCCCAGCAATTGGGGCTCAGACGGTGCCCTTCAGAGGGACTTTGATTTGACAGTGAGGAATTTCTTGGCCAGATGCCCTTCCTGACGCCAACCAATGGCTTTTTTCATTGCAAAGTTCCAAATTCTCCTCGACAGCTCGGGGAATCGAACCCGGAACTCTTGGTTACTGTGCAGTTGCACTAACCATTAAGGCAATGCCACGGCTCCTTAATTACTTACATTATTATTGAGTGCAATTTTTATGTTAAAACAAGTCATTTGACAGTCGTGTATTTTAACAGCCAGGTTTAGTTTCATAACCTAGGTTTTATGCTCGGGGAACAGTTGATGGAATAGCACACGGAAAATTGCACACGGAAAATTGCACTCGGAAAATTGCATTCTGTTTAACCATGGCATGTATTTTTGCCTGTCACAGAGAGACTAGTAGTTACATTGTGTAATAATAACGGTTTGCGTTTTGCAGCCAGTAAAACTTCAAGCTACGAGGAGCTTAAGACAGGAATTATCATTTTTTATTAATGAAACCCTAAAGGTTTACTACAAGAAAATGTTTTCAATATTTACATTGAAGTTTCCAAAAACATTTTGAGAAGCAGGAGTAAAATTTAGGAGCATGAATTTAGGCATTAGCATATCGAAGACTGTTTTCCACCGGCATAAAAAACTACCGAAGATCCTGTCGGAGAAATTGCCAGCACATCATACCAGTATGTACAAATGCCTTTTGCTAATATGAATGCATCTGAAGATTAACTTGTATGTGAACATGGAAGTCGGGATACCACAAATAATTACGATTAATAGTAATAGTACTAGTAATGATAATAATAATAATAATGAGGATGATATTAATTTTATAATTAATAATTACGATTTAAATGATATAAAATAAAATATGAGTCGGGTGACGTTCATGAGCAAGAAAAACAAAAGTACCCACAACAATCGTCGATTCACTTTCGAGCAGTTGAGTTGATTATTATTATTATGATTATTATTATTATTATTATCATTATCATTATCATCATTTTCATTATCATAATTAGAACGCATTGATTTCATTTCATGGTAATGCTGCCCTTCTATTGTAAACAGCAGATTCGCTTTTTTTTTTACTCTCCTTTTGATGTATTTTGGTGTTCCTAATGCATTTGACTATATTCACTACTTTTATGTTTATATTCCTTGCTTTCAGAAGTTCTCTCATTAAATTCTGATACATATCAGTTTTAATATTCGTCATTTGCTCTATCCGGTTATGATGGAGTAGCAAAGTCACCAATAATACAATTGTTTTCTAGCTGCAGTTACCTGGGCAATCTCAGTATTAACTCTCAAAGTTCCTTGCAATTATCATTTTTAACAACATCCCTTCTTTATGCTATTATTTTCCAACCATTTCCACCTTTACTGCATAGCAATCTCCGCAGTTTGTCATCTAAAATGGCAATGCATGACAAATAGCTCTTCTTGCATCCTTTTCCTTTTTATTTTCATTCACCGTCTCACTAGTGTTATTATTATTATTGTTGTTGTTGTTGTTTATTATTGTTATAAGTTAAATATTTGTGCATGATGATGAAATCAACCTAATAAATATTGCTGTTATCAATGAGTTCTGTTATATAAAAACATTAAAAATGCAATAGAAAGACAGGCTAAGGAACAAAGTAAAAATACCAGAAGCGAAACAAATACGATAAAAAGTGTACATAGCAGAAGAGGAACACTTTAAATAAATGAAAAACAAGAAAAAACAGAGGAATTATGATCAAGATTAAGATAGGAAAATGGTAGTCCATGGGACTAACGAGAGATAGAAAAAAGTAAATAAAAACCCGAGCAATAGTCCCTGTTTTTCAAGTTTGTTGAAAGTTGATTGGTTACCCCACTCAGTAGCATTTTAACATAGTCACTTGCACTTTTACACCTTTTAACTTACATATTTTTGTTTGCAGTCCCAAGGCCAAGCACCGGATTTTATGTACTGTATGGAAATGTTGGAAGAAACTGGCCTCTGCGTCGTACCAGGTAGTGGATTCGGTCAACGTGATGGAACGCACCATTTCAGGTAATGGCATTAAAGTGGAATTGTAGTAGCCACATTATAATTGTAATTGCAACATGAAAGGCCTTAAACCTAATAATAGTATAACAGTACCTTAGATTTTTAGCAAATCATTGGCGATATGAGAAATTATATTAGTAACGTCTGATTGTTTGTACCAGGGCATCAAAACCTCCTGCGACTATGCCTGGCACAATCAAGAGGTTGTCCGTTAAGGAAAAGTGAAACGTTGGACGGAAAAAAATCACAACCGTGTAAAAATTGCATTCAAATTTAGCCAACTTAATAGAGGACTAATGAAACGAGTGAAATCAAGCCACAGAGGTTACATTTTACCATGTATTTACAAGATCAAACCAAAACAAATGACACACCTTTGGAATCCTCAATAATTGAACTTTTGAGTGCCGTATGTTCGATGCAGTAGAATCACCGTACGAGTAACCGTAAACCGTTAACAGTTTACTAAAATTTACGACATCAAAAATCTGTTTCAACATTGTACAACCCACTGCTATTGACATCTTCGATAAAACACAGACCACAGACTTGATTGGATGATATTTGCTGTTGAATTCGTGGGTTTGGTTCATGGAATAATCTCTAAATTCTTGATTTCTAACTGCTGTACTGTATTATCAGCAAATCTCAGCGAAGGAAATTTTTAATTGTAAATTCTTAAATTCTGCATTGCAAGGCATACTGTAAAAACACATCTTAATGCCACAACTGGGACGCACTTCTTACCTGCTTTTATTCTTTATTAAATAGTTTTTGTTTTTAACCTTCATAATGGGAAATTTATTATACAATTTTTTATGAATTCATCTAACATTTTGGTTCATACGTTAGAACACATTCATATTGGCTCTGTATATTTTGAGATGGAAAGAAAACAAGTGGCGTCAGACTCACACAAAGGCTATCTTCGGTATTGAGAAAGGATAGAACTTAAATATCATGGTATTGAAAATTAATGTATAAAAGTAATGATAAATGTGTAAAAAGGATGGAAAATCAAGTAGTTGGTTCCAATGTAGTTCATTACTTTTTGCAAGATCTCTTCATGGTGATTGAAAAACAAGCATTTTAGTAGCGAGTGTAGTTTTTGCTCCAGTACTAATAATGAAGTGATTTTCTTATGATTGTCAACACTACATTATGCTGATGAGACCATTATATTGGCATCAACAGACAGTGACTTGCAAGTTTCTTTAAACAATTTGAGTAGATATAGTAAATTGTGAAAATGTTATACAGTATTATAATGCAGATGGAGATCATTAGGAATTGCAGAAAAGTGAAAAATATCTGTACACCTTTTTATATGAGCAGATGATGAAATAAAATTTGAAAAGCACCTTTTATTCGATGCAAAATTGTTTGTTTTTATTAGCCAAACAAAATATCAGATGTAGTTTATGCTTCGAAGCACGAGAAGACATGATTTCAATTAGGTTATTTGACAATTTCTTTTCCAAAAGATATAAACAAGCATCGCAACACTTAAAGTGAAAAGCAAATAGAAATATTATTGGGTAGAAAGGTAGACTTAACGCTGGAAAGTCCTTACAACGTGGCTATTACTGTGAGTAAACTTTGTACTTTTAAAGTGCCACAAATTAATATGGTAACCAATGTTCTAAGCAATAATTGAATTGAATTCTTCCCTTGGACACCAGCTCATCATTGTACTGTAAAGTTGAAGTTGTTTTGTAAATTCCAAATTTTCATTCTTTGTAGCAAATTTTGTACATAAAAACTCATTCGTTTAGTGTTTTTTTTACTTTTTATCATTCACAGAATGACGATTCTTCCACCAATGGACCAGCTACAAGCATTTCTAGATCGTTTCAAGAACTTTCACTTAAACTTTTTAGCGAAATATAAATAACATTGTTTTAAATATTTGTATGAAATGCTGCTATAATTAAAACAAAAGCTCAAAATGAAACTGTATGCAAGTGATTAATTGATTAGTGTGGAGGCCCATGTCAAATGTTTTGAATTAGTGTGGAAGAGATTTTTATGTGTAGTCCACCCGTCATCGCTGTGATTGTGCAACAGATGTAATTTTTGTATTCTGCTGAAGTTGTCATTTGTTTTTCCTCGTTATCAGCAAAGTTTATTCGTTATCCGCAGCACGCAAAATGTACATATTGCGTGGAAGATGCGTTGTTGAAATTTCTATTTTCGTTCTGCCCTATTTCCTCGCATTTTTACCTCGGGCCCCCTTTTTTGGACGTTGGCAACAATGTTGTATCTGGACATTGAAAAACATACTTGAAAAATATTTGAGAATCAGACAAGGTCTCCTTTCCTTTTTCTTTCCGTGTTATCTTCCTTAGTTAACTACTCAGGGCAACAGTGTTTTTTACCTACATGTTTTGGGCATTTGACGCGTATCTTGGTTGGTGATTACGAATATGAACTCAGTTTTTGTTTGTTACATCAGGATTTTGAGCTATGCAATTTTCCAATTTTTGATTAAAATTACCCATCAACCTACAGCTATATCGAAGGTTACATAATAAAAGCATGAATATAACAATATATATATATATATATATACAGGTATATATTTTTTTGTATTCTGCTGAAGTTGTCATTTGTTTTTCCTCGTTATCAGCAAAGTTTATTCGTTATCCGCAGCACGCAAAATGTACATATTGCGTGGAAGATGCGTTGTTGAAATTTCTATTTTCGTTCTGCCCTATTTCCTCGCATTTTTACCTCGGGCCCCCTTTTTTGGACGTTGGCAACAATGTTGTATCTGGACATTGAAAAACATACTTGAAAAATATTTGAGAATCAGACAAGGTCTCCTTTCCTTTTTCTTTCCGTGTTATCTTCCTTAGTTAACTACTCAGGGCAACAGTGTTTTTTACCCACATGTTTTTGGGCATTTGACACGTATCTTAGTCAATTTTTTTTCAGTCATTCCGAAAATGATATATATTTTCTATGATCACATCCCAATTTTCATGGATAGAAAACACGTGATGAAACCGTTGACCAGTTTCAGGAAATTTTCACCTAGTCGTGCACTGCGTGAGCTGGTAAGTCTTAAATAGACATAAAAGTGTGCAGAAGGCAACCAAAGCGTTTTCTTACCACCTTTCATGCCCTAATACTTCTTTCTTGCCAGTAAAACCAAAAATTTGCCTAAGACAATAATCATCAGAGAAAGATAATACTTGAAAATATACGATACAGTAACGTAACATTGTAATTGAACAATTTGCCCCTAAAGTAACAAGCTCTTTTATAAGTTATGATATTGTATCTTGTAACACGGCTTGTTTATCGAGTTAGGAAAAATATGCATAATAATATGCACAAAATTTGGCAAGTTATGCAGCAAGTTGTTATTGCATAACCTACGCAAAGAGGCGTTACGTCGTAAGCTTATACAACAAATGACGTATGTTCTAAGATGTTCATTAGCGTGAATAGGTAACTTTTTATTTATGAAATATTGCAACAAGGAAAATGTTATTAAAAAAACTTATAAAACACAGTGATACTCACATTTGTTGAACATGACTGGTCGCAGAGGATGGAGGTGTATTGAGATAAAGGTAAAAGACAAAACAGTGAACAGTAACCTACGTCGGAAAAAGGTCTAGCTGGCTCTATTTCAATGCTCATTGTATTGAGCAAGACAAGGGTAAAGGTTTCCCCATACTCTACTTTCATTTATCTTCAAAATCGCTTCTGTAAGTGGCATCTCAATAGTCAAATGTTATGTGTTATGATAGTGATTAGCCAAATCATCAACAGCATTATATTAATACAGAATGGTGCACTGAGCAGAAAAAAAAGTTCAACATTTTTCTCCCATCATTCTGCTCCGTCTAACCACCACATCCCACACCAGATTTTTCTTAATTCTCTGTAGAGTTCAGATCAATTAGTACTTTTTCTTTTATTGTACATTTATTTTGTAAAACATTTCTCTCCCCATACCCTAGCTGGGTTTTTCCTTTAAGTGTCTTCAGTATAGTTGCCCCTGATTTTCCTGGCTTGTCTTGTAATGGTAACAACTATCCATATTTGGAAAATGTGTCAATCAAGAGGTATCTTACACCAGTATTAAGTTTTGAGAATGGTTGGCAAATCTGAAACCGATATATCATCCATACAGTTTATTCAAAACTTTGCACTGAATTTTGCACTTATTAACGTATGCAGTTACATAATGCGACAGCCTTAGTAATGCGTGCGTCTCAGGTGACAGGTGTTTGGGAACCCCTGGTGACTTTTTTTCTTGGTTTTTTTTTCAAGATTACCCATCCCAAAGTAGCAATGATATTCCTCACAAGAGAGCTGTCTAGCTTTTACTTTACGAATCAGATTAAGAATACCATCCATTTCATCTAGACTATTTTTAATGACATCCTTCATTTTTTGTCTTCGTATCTTGTTTTTCCAGTAACAAACATGATGTTAGGTAACATTATCTACTCTGTTCATATGTTTGCCCCAATCTTGTAGTCTTATTAAAGCATAAAATACCAGGTTCTGTGAAATTACCGTCAAAGATGTTTAATCTGGAGCCACTCAGCTTTTTCACAAAGTGAATCTTTTGTCCCCCACCCAAGACATTTCTCTCGTTCATGTTTCTCCCATTTTTAGATCCCCTTTTCATGACACTTGTATTAGTGACCCCTTTACACTTGACATATTCTCTCCTAAAGAGCATTAAGAATTGATTATAGGCAATTTCAGCTGTAGTAAAGCTACTTTACTTTTAAACCTCTCATTAAGCTCTGTCTGGTTGTATTTCAACAACCTTTACATTTCAGGGAACAATCTGGATATCTTGTTCGCAAGAAGGCTTTCGAAGTTATATTTCGAAAGAAAGCTATAGTCACTTGGCAATCAAGAGACATATTACTCTTTTGCAAACAATACAAAAGTTTACTTCGAGCATTAGCCAGATGGTGGTGCTTCATTGTTTAAAAATCAGTGTACCAGAGGGTAGTAATGACACCACTGCCATAAACAATGTTATTCAACAACAGAAGAGGAAAAAAAGACTGCAATAGGGTTGGGTTTAGGTCATGAGCAATATCACCTAAGACTTTCTATAAATATAAATACAGTCAAGTCCATTTTTATCTCGAAAAAAAAGTCCCACGGTCCCATCTAACAAGCAGATTTTGAAAAACCCAATGTGATTTTAAGTCTTGCGGTACTTAAAAATGCCATCTATCCTCTCTACTTACAAGAGTCAGAAAATATCACACCTGTCTGTTCTACAAAATACTTTAACACCTCGTAACTTACTGTGCCTCAGGGTGACATTAGATACAATATCCAGTCTAGAAATATCACCTAGTGACCAGAATAACACGCTACTTAATATATGAGGAGAGGACTTAACAATGCGGTTTCTTATAAGAGAACTGTGATAGTAATATAGCGGCAAGCCCTTTGAGAAGGTTTGCCAACAAAGATGCTGAGAAAACCCATGGAATTTATGACCTGAATATTTACGCTTGCAAAGTGAGTCTAGATTTAGTGTAATTGATGAGAATATAATAGCTGATCAGACAATATCAAGCTTGGTCTTGCTTTAAGGAGTTTAGTGTCATGAGAACTATCAGTGATGAAGAATCTGCATACACTAATACGCCACTATGCTAATGAGGCAGAACAATGGGTTGCCAGAGAGATTCTTGTTAGCAATACTCCTCCCAGACGGATGGAGGGAACCGACTGCCATCCACACTGTGGCTTGCCTGTGTGCCCTAGATGTTATGTAGGGACAGATATTTGACATTTCCAATTTTCCGGTGCTATTAAGAGTGCTATTCACTTGGCAGCTTTCACTTGATTTGTGTTGTGCACTGCCGACTTTTGACTACTCATGGTAGAAAAATTGGAATGGGTACATACCGTATTAAGTGAAAGGATATGCTTTTAAAACTTATATATTTTTGTTCGCCATACGTTACTGATTTCCATCGTATAAGTTCGCTTGCTGTATCTTGTTTACCTGTTCAGATTCTACTTTTTATGTTTGAAGGTCAGGGTTGATTTTGAGAAAAATAATTTTCACACTTCACTTAGCATAGTATCCGGGCATAGTACAGTCATCGTTTTGATCGGATTACTTGACCAAGTTAATATTCGATTTTGAACAAGATATTTACACTGAGTATGGAGGAATAAATGCTTGTTCGTTTGGTGTATAATTTATTGGGGCAAAACATTTTTTTATAAGAGAAAAGTCTACTTATGTTGACGTGCTTTTTTGCGGGGAAAAATTAATGAGAAACCCTGAATAGGTCATTTGAACCACAGCCTGCAAGCGATTTTAAGTTAGGGATGGTTCACAAATGGCGTCAACCACTTTTCACCATTTTTAATGCTCCTCCTACCTCTTGTCAACTTTTCTGACCCCCCTCCCCCTTAAGTTGACGTCGATTTGGGACACTTTTCCCCTGAACTTTTGCTGCAAACGAAGATAAAATATTGACACTTTATTCTTGATTTATGGGTTTCTAACTATAAGGAGGTTAGAGGTTTGAGGCAGGTTTGAGCAACAATGGCCTGCAGCGATTTTCAGTTAGCCTTACAAGTTATAAAGGTGTGGACTGTTTCTTTCCGTAATGGTTACTGAAATAAGGATTACCCAAACAAGGATGCAACCTTGACGTGGTGCTCGGGCTTTAAACGAATGCATCCAGCAACAAGAGTACATGCATGTTATATATTTTTAAAAACTTTTACAAATTGTATGATAACTGCTCTAGCCTATGGGGTTCCTGTAAAAGACAATGAACACATTTGAGATTGACTTTCTCTTCTAAGTCAATTTAACTTTCTCTAAGTCAGCGTCAAGCAGGCAATGGATAAATTTCACTTCTTGTTTCTTGTGTGCAGAAATTGATTTGCGGGTAGGGCTCTGCCCGCGTTGCAGCGGGCTAGGAATCGGATGCTAGTATTATAATTGCAAATTATGCAGAAATCATTGTAACAATAAATGCATTGAAGAAACGTAACAAAGATATTAAAACCATTAAAACCAGTATTGGATGGAAATGGAAGTATTTGTTAAAGAATAAATGGAATGAGAGGAACCAATTTAAAGGGGAGGGTCTGGATTTGGGGCTACGTTAGTAATCTGTTATACGTAGTGATCTTAATGTCCTGTTTGAAGGACTCAACGTACTAACGGCGGGTAGGCAAATAAAAGTGTTAGCAGCAAGCTTGTATCAATACTTGAGCTAAAAACACAAAAGCATTAGATTATAACATATATAAAAAAATATTTTTTACACTTTTAAAATAACATGTTTTTCAACACCTGATATAGTAACCAAGAAAGTACAGAGTATTTTAAGTAAAAATCTGAACGCAGGAGCACAGAATGTCAATGCACGCACAGATAGATCTGAAGTGCAACAACAAAAGATGATAGCATTTTAAGACCTTGAACGAAAACAAAGCCGATCTGGTCTGAAAAAGGTTTAAAAATCTCATCTATGGTACGTTCCTCACGAGCCTTAGGGCTGCACACTGATGAAAAGCGTTTTCATGAAAATAACTTAAAGAAATGTGATCCATCAAGAGCACTATGTTGAACCACAAGAATTTTGAAATCCTTTAAAGTGAACACAAAGTATAGACATCCAAAAGTAAAATTGTGAAACTGTCTGAAGAGAGAGTATATATGAAGGACATTGAAAATGAGAATAACAGACATTTTGATGATCAAATTTTGGCAAGTCAAGTCTTTATACAGTACCAAGATTTATGTAAAAAGAAGACCTCTACCAAACAAAAGACTACAGCAGGTTAAATTCGGGAGTGCGTTGACCAAGAATGACAAAAAATATTTGCACAGCTTTGGGTAATGAAAATATAGGGCAAATCAGCTGTCAGGGTAAACAGAAAGAACTTTTACATCTGAGAAGCGATGTGTTGTAATGATTTCAATTACCTCCTCTACATTAAAGAATAATGGATGTTCTAAGATTTTTCGAAGCTCTTCCGAAAATGGAGCATTGAAGGATGTGAGTACCATTAGTATAAACCAACCACAAGCACGAATTCAAATAATTCTGGTGAAATCTAAATTATCATGGAAATACAAGATCTCTTGATCCGTCCTAGCTTTTGATCACTGAAAGGAATCTGCAAAAAGCTGACGAAAAGGCATAAGCAAACTTTGACAATGTTGCTCCGACTACTAAAGCTCTTGTGCACCTTTTTAGAAATATAAAGTGACAACTTTAAGACAACTTTGAAGAGAAGCTGTGACTTAATGGTTAGTGCAACTGCATCGTGACCAAGAATTCCGGATTCGATTCCCCCAGCAGGTGACTTGGGAAATTCACATAAGAAAAAGCCATTGGTTTGCGTCAGGAAGGGCATCTGGCCAAGAAATTCCTCACTGCCAAATCTAAGTTCCTGTGAAGGACACCGTCTGAGCCCCAGTTACTGGGGGAAAATGACGTTAAATCCGAAAAAAGAAGAAAAAACCAACTTTAAGGTCAGGAGGTTGAATCGATTTGACTTAGGGCAGGGCTCAGGAAAGTTTGGTCTTTAAAATATCTAGATCATCTTCACAAGTCACAAAGTTTAAATCAACTTTTTGGTATTAGGATACGTAAGCCTTAGCAAGCATTGAAAACAAGACAGGGTTGGGGCTCAGACCCTTACTTTACCTTAGACCTTAGGTCCTTCAGTCTCTGCTGAGTTATTGGGCAGCAAGATGACGCCATAGGTCATGGCCCTCGACCAGGACCTGTACATTGCGAAAATAAATTCCCCTAGCGACAATGTCCTTCTGGAAGGTGGCTTGCCAGATTTTCACCCGTCTGCCTCTTTTTAGTTTTCCTCTCGGCCTCCATGTCAGAGCCTGGTGGACCAGTCGTCGATCTGGAGGTCATAGCACGTGTCCAGCCAATCACCACCTTCTCTCTTGTACTAGCTTACGCATTTCTCTTTGTCCTCCTCAGTATTTCTTTATTTGGTATTCTATCTCTCCACGATACTCCCAAAATTTTTCTTAGATTGCGCTGATGGAAAGCATTTAGTTTCTGATCGATCTTTTTGTTAGTTTTCCATGTTTTGCTTGCATAAAGGGCTGTGGAGACAACTATAACAGAATAAAGTTATAGTTTTATCTTGAGGTTTAGCTGCTTCGACTTCCAGATTCTCGGCATGGATCGAAATGTGGCCCCTTCTCTTCCCAGTCTGTTGTAAATATTTGAATCAGCCTTTCCAGTGTTGGTAATAATGCTCCCAAGGTATGGGAACTTATCCACAACCTCGAGAAGGTTTTCTGTTATAGGTGATACTGCAGAATCAGGTATAATCATTATTTTGCTCTTGCCTTCGTTTACTTTCAATCCGATTTTGGCACTCATCTCCTGTAATCTGTCTGTCATTTCTTGCCATATGACATTGTTTCTTGATAGTAATGAGATGTCGTCTGCAAAATCTAGACCTCTGATCGTCATATTGTTTGACCATAGTATCCCAAAGGACTTGTTGGCCATGGCCTTCTTCATAATGAAGTCTAAACACAATATGAAAAGAAAGATGAGAGAATGCACCCTTGCCTCACTCCGTATATTAGCTGAAATTCTTCAGTGGTGCCTGCTGCTGCTGTCCGGACTCCACGTGCTGGATTGGCATACATGGACTTTATAACATTAATGACTTTCAAGGGTATTCCATAACTTTCCAATCCTTTACAACTCGATTGCCTTTGTAGACTATCAAAAGCTTTCCTAAAACACTGGTCAACACAAAGGGTTTTTAAACGAATTCTTACTAAATTTGGGCTGCTGATTACAAATATGAACTCAGTTTTTGTCTGTTACATCAGGATTTCGAGCTATGCAATTTTCCAATTTTTGATTAAATTACTCATCAACCTACAGCTATGTCGAAGGTTTCATAATAAAAGCATGAATATAACAATATATATATATATATAAAAGATATAATAAGTTGGAAAGAATAAAAAAACTACACTATCCATTTCTATCCAAATGGCTGTGTAGTTTTTTGATTCTTTCCAACTTATTACATCTTTTATTACGCTCTGCATTTATGTATCGAGCACTCTAATACGGTTAACCGAATCGAATGTACCATATATATATATATATATATATATATATATATATATATATATATATATATATATATATATATATATATATAAAAAACTTCACATATATATATATATATGAAGTTTTACTTTTTTCAAAACAAACCAAGAAGAAAACAATTTACCATCTTGTTCTCAAATGTCCAAAATAAAAGAAAAGTTCAAAAGATGAAAAATATAAAAATGGTTTTTATTTTTTTCTGACATCACAAAAGCATCCGAAGTTTATCAAATAAATTTTCGTATTAAAAGTTTGATAAAAAATTATTCTGGAGATTTTTTTCTTTAAATTGAGTTCATTACAAGTTTATTCTAAAAATGGGATTATTCTGTTTAAAAGGAAGGTTCACACAAAATCACCCTTTTCAAGTTCATTCTACAAGTTCAAGACCTCGTTTCTCTACACCTATTCATCCACATGGGGTTGTTATTCATCGATGAAGTAACCTTTTCCAACAATGTAGGTAATTCATTTTGGATTGTAGATTGTAGATCGCTTTGACTTTTGAGTACTTTTCTCCATCATATGATTTGAATGTTTTTATGTCTAAGGTCAAGTCTCATCTCTTGGCTTAACCTCTTTTTTTTCCTTCGGTTTTTACTTTACAATAGCAAACACTTAGTGGTTTTATTCTATGTAGNTAATGAGATGTCGTCTGCAAAATCTAGACCTCTGATCGTCATATTGTTTGACCATAGTATCCCAAAGGACTTGTTGGCCATGGCCTTCTTCATAATGAAGTCTAAACACAATATGAAAAGAAAGATGAGAGAATGCACCCTTGCCTCACTCCGTATATTAGCTGAAATTCTTCAGTGGTGCCTGCTGCTGCTGTCCGGACTCCACGTGCTGGATTGGCATACATGGACTTTATAACATTAATGACTTTCAAGGGTATTCCATAACTTTCCAATCCTTTACAACTCGATTGCCTTTGTAGACTATCAAAAGCTTTCCTAAAACACTGGTCAACACAAAGGGTTTTTAAACGAATTCTTACTAAATTTGGGCTGCTGATTACAAATATGAACTCAGTTTTTGTCTGTTACATCAGGATTTCGAGCTATGCAATTTTCCAATTTTTGATTAAATTACTCATCAACCTACAGCTATGTCGAAGGTTTCATAATAAAAGCATGAATATAACAATATATATATATATATATAAAAGATATAATAAGTTGGAAAGAATAAAAAAAACTACACTATCCATTTCTATCCAAATGGCTGTGTAGTTTTTTGATTCTTTCCAACTTATTACATCTTTTATTACGCTCTGCATTTATGTATCGAGCACTCTAATACGGTTAACCGAATCGAATGTACCATATATATATATATATATATATATATATATATATATATATATATATATATAAAACAGATCAGTATCAGGTAGCAGTTATCTGAACTTTCTTTTCTTGGCTGATCTCTGATGTACAGCTTCTGGGTTGTCCCTCATCAAGCTCCAGCAATAATCCATCATGTTTCAGTCCCACCGGCCTTGATACTGTTCTTCCATTGTTTTAATGTCCTGATGAAAATGCTCCCCTTGTTCCTCACTCACATCCCTAAGTTTCTCCGGAAAATTGTCCAAATGGCTGTGTAAATAGTGGATCTTGATATTCATTCTACATCCAAGATCTCGCAGGCTCATTAGTAGTTCTTCCACAATCTCTTCATGGGGTCCATCAAATATGCCAGCCTTTTTTTTCTCTTCTCTAAAACCAGGAAAAGTTAAACATATATATAGCTGAAACATTCACCACTGTGATCAAGAGCTTTGACGAACTGTTTCATCAATCCAAGTTTTATGTGCAAGGGAGAAAAGACAATGTTCTTCCTATCCACCAGAGGATCATTGATGACGTTCTTATCGCTAGATGCCAAACTCTTGTCACTGAGACCATTCATTTTTCACCCAATGCTCTGCTGTAGCTCTACTGTCCCAGAAACACAGGAAACAGGGGTATTTTGTGTATCCTCCTTGCTGACCTAAAAGAAAGTTAACCATTTTCAAATCCACACAAATTACCCACGCATAAACGTGAAATTGCAACCTCTCTAGAACAATCTTGATGTTGTTATATTCTTCCTTAAGTTTCACAGAATGATCTATTGGTACCGAGCCATACTTACTTCCTTTGTGTAACAGAAAGCATTTCAAACTTCTTTTGGAACTGTCAATAAAAAGCCTCCAATACCTTGAATCATAAGCTGGAAGTCCTATATAGAGAAGAAACCCTTCTACATTAGTACAATAGACAAGTTGGCCATCTGAATGGAAGTACTTCCGCAGTTCTGCTTCCATGTTGCGATAATATGAGACACTTGTGCCGGGTTTCAACATTCTATTCTCTTGCAGTCTTGAAGCCAACAGTTCAGCAGACTCTTTTGGCGGATAAAGATCTCTAACCAAATCATTCAAAGCCTGCTGAGTAAACAGAATTGGTTTGTCACTATCTTCATCACAGGGCTGAAAAATACCTGTAGTGTCTTCTTCATCACTAGAAGAATCTGAGCAGAGATCTGTGTCATCAATTTTTGGAAGCTCTGTAAATATTGGTACAGATATTTCTTCACTATAGGCAACTGGTCCAATAGCTGAAGGGATACTTGGGTACTGCAAATATTGCTTGTTTTTCTTATTGAAACCTTTTACATTAACAAGGCAGACATAGCAGTCATCTAAATGATTGCTTGGCTCTCTCCAAACCACAGGCACTCCAAACTTAAATTTTGCATTCTTTCGTTGAGACCATAATCTCAAGGTCTCAACACAGGTTTTTCACATTTTATGAGGAGCCCAATGCTTGTCTTGGTCTCCAAGTGGTACTTTGAAGTAAGCCAAATACACACTCTTAACAAAGTCAGTAATGTTCCGCCTCTGGTTCTTCAAAGTAAAGCTCCCACAGATGTAGCAAAATGTATTTGGATCACTTGAGCACTGTCTTCTGTGAGATATTGAGACCATTTTTTGGTCAGTGACACATCCTGCAGACAAGAAAAAATTTGTTAGCTACCCGAGTTGTTCCTTGAATTTCTACCCAACCTCTCACATCTTAGGCATTGTTTCACAAAAAACCCCAGCAGAATAATAACAATAAATATCTACATTTAGTGATACAATCAATAAAAAAACACTACCAGCAAACGAGTGTTGTGTAAGTTAAAATCTGTTTGTTTGTTGTTTGTTTACTTTCGTATCATTAAAAATGGTTATGTTATGCATGTTCTAAGAAAACAAAAAATTTTCTTCAGTTTATTGGGAGACTAAATGAAAAGTAAATTTACCAAAATGAACCATATGATCCGGCCTTTTTTTGCTACACTATTTGATAGGATATTATTTTCTTAAAAATTCATGAATAAATATAAATATGTATAGCGCAAAAACGTGATGTGATGGACAAAATCTAAGATCAGATTTGAATTCAGCACTCTCAAATTAGTCTAAAACTGTTCTTAAATCCCATACCAGCGAAAAACGTTTTTCTTTGTTTACCAGTGAAATCAATAAATTACGAATTGATGGCCAATTCGGACTGAAACTCTAAGATCTGTTCAATGATGTCTTTAGGATGAATATTTGCTCACTGCATGAGCTACCTTCTCTGAAACCAGCCTGATTCTCCCTTCTTCTGCTGTTGACAGCCTTTAACAATCACTGAAGCATTATTCTACTGAAAACCTTCCCTGTAATAGATAATGTAATACCTCTCCACTTGTTTCAATCCGACAGATCACCTTTCTTCGGTAGTTTAACAATAACCCCACTGTTCCACCCTTTGGGGACTTCTTTATCTCTTAAGATTTGATTCAATAATTTTACTAGCTAATCCCGTACTACTACTCCACCCACTTAAAGCATTTCTACATTGATGCCGTCTCTTCTAGGTGCTTTGTTGTTCCTCAGTTTCTTTATGATCTTGTTTACCTTCCCTCTAGTGATGGGACCAATCTCAACCTCCAAGACTTGTGGAACTTCTAGATTATTCCAGTCAAGTAAAGATTCAGGTGGAGGTTGGTTTAGTACTTCTTTAAAATGCTCCACCCATCTTTTATTCTGCTCTTCTTTGCTGGGTAACAGCCTCCCATCTTTACTCTTGACTTGTATGTTTGACCCTCTGTTCTTTCCAGAAAGCTCTTTTGCAATTTTGAACAATTGTCTGGTGTCGTTTCTCTCTGCCGCTTTCTGTGTCTCTTTGGTGCTTTTGACCATTCATGCTTGGTTGTCCTTTTTACAGCTCCTCTTCACCTGTCTGTCTATAGTTATGAATTTTTCCTGGGCCACCCTGTTCTGTTCTTTTGGCACGGCCTGGTCCCTGCGGTTCTTCCAATTGTGTCATTTATCTATTAACTTCCATGATTCCTCTGAGATCAATTGTTCCTTTTTAGTTCCTCTCTTGTATCCATCCTAATGTACTATCTGCCACTTCTTGGATGGTGTCTCTGAAATTCTCCGACTTATTTCTGGTTTTTCAAATGTTCCTGGAATTGTAAAAAAGTCTGGATTCATGAGCTTCTCGACTGCATAGGTTCTCATTCTTTCCTGTTTCTTTAATCTTTTTAGCTTCAACCTTAATTTTCTGGCTAGTAGATGATATCTGAGAAAATATCTGCTCCTCTACAGGCACGTACATCTAAGAACGAAGATTCTTACCTTTTACTGACGCACGTGTCGTCGATTTTATTGAGTGTGTTACCGCCTGGCGACCTCCAGGTCCATTTATGGATGTATTTGTGGTTGAAAAAGTGTTGCCGACTCGAAGATCATATGTATTATGTAACTCTGTTTGGTTTAAATCTGAATGGTCTCCTTTTGCTGTTTCTGTAGTTTTCTTGTTTTTCACAAGGTGGTTACTGGCCCAACGCTCAACACTCCTCCTGTCTCAACCTGGCTTGGGACAGACTATGGTGGTGTTTGGGGCTCCGACACCCATATCTATTTCAACCCCCATATCCAAAAAGAAGCGTTAGGGTCAGAGCCCCGCTCCAGCATATCTTTGGGCCTTGAAAATACTATGGCAAAATTGTTTATGGCTTGACGTTTACTCTCACAATTGCTAGGAGGTTTGATGTTGACGTGACCTTTAGAGACAATGCAGCAGCTGACAAAATTTATGTCGACAAGGTGCCTCAGTTTATAACATATGGGGCATGTGATGATGTTTAAAAAGTTACAGATCTAAAAGACAATTGAACTAAGGATTTAAACTCATGTACCATCAGATCATCAGAAAACGACGAAGGTGTGAACTACATTGGATTGACCGAAAAAACATTCAAAGAAAGATGCACACAAAAATTCCTTTGAGTATAAAGGCAAAGCTAATTCAACAGAACTTTCGAAATACGTCTGGAATTTACAAAACAAGAACATAACACCAATTTTGAATTAGAAAGTGATCGACCATGCCCACCCGTATGTTAATTGCAGCAAAATGTGCAACCTCTGTCTGACGGAGAAATTTCACATAACTACGTCCAAATTGAAACTATTAAACAAAAGATCTGAACTAATCTCTACATGTCGACACGTCAACAAACACCTTTTAAGGCCATGGAAATTTTAATGACTTTTTACGGGTCATTGTCATTTCACTAAAGAGGAACTGCCTACAAGCACGATCTGAAATACAAGACAACAAAATTTATACCAGAAGTATTGCATAGTCACAGTGGGTATGATAGCCATCTGTTCATCAAGAATCTTGGGATGATGATGATCATTATTATTACTACTTACTGAGGGCTACCGCTCCTCCTGGACCTTAGACCATTGACGATACTCCTCCGGTGTTTCCTGTCCTGTGCTACTTTCTCCAGCTGCCTCCATTAAACCCTGACTGCCTAGCGTTTGCATCAAGGTCTCTTACCACTTGTTCCTTGGCCTTCCTCAGCTTCCTCTTTCCTTGAGGTTCCAGGACAGAAACTGTCTAGTGATGCTAAATGTTGGCTTCCTTAAGGTGTATCCCAGCAATCCTCATCTCGTCCTCAAAATACCCTCGTCCACAGGGTACTGCTGTGTCCTTTGCCAAATGTCATGGTTGTTGATGGTCTCTAGTTAGTATAATATGCAGGATCCTTCGCAGACATTGATTCACGAAGGTCTGGTTCTTCTAAGTGGCGGCTTTAGTCTTTTCCTGCATCTCCTCTCCATACTGACCCATAGAGTTGGAATTTTGTCGGTGTACGACCTGTTCTTTCAGAAGCCTGCTTATTGGTCGAGTAACTTCTTGTCCACATGTCCCTTAAACCTCTCCAAGATGAGTCTGTTGAATATCTTTCAAGGAACAGGCAGTAATGTGATTTCGGTTGTTTGGGCAAAGGCTGAGGTCTCCTTTCATTGGAATCTTGATCAGATGGGTTTTTTTCCAAACTGTTGGAATTTCTTCCTCTTCCCAGATCTTTTCAATCAACTTTTACATCACATCCACTGCTACATCTGGGTCTGCCTTGAGTGCCTCTATCAAAATCTCATTTGAGCCCAGGGCCTTCCCATTCTTGGCTTTGGGTATCACCTCACCTTGATCTCTGCTTTTGTTGGTTTGTTGACGTTTCTGGGTAGGTCAGTCCCTGTCTCCCTCAATGTCTGGTGGAGTTTATGGTGCTGGTCTGTTGAAAAACGTTTACCCAGTCCCTCAATTGAGCTTGGCACATTCCCACACTTACCACCGATTAGTCGTTTCCCTTGTGGTATCGTACAATTGTTTAATTTTTCTGTTGGCAGCTGCTTCCTCTGTCTTCTGTGTCAGCGCTTCAACAAAGTTTCTTTTATCTGCTCTGACAATTCTCTTCACTGATGTGTTTGCTTCTGCATCCTCTAATTATGCTCTGGCCTTTGCTCTTCTTGTATGGCTATTGTTCACTGCCAGTTTCTTCTCTTTTCTTTTCTGGATCCTACTTTAACTTTCTCCAGAAATACAGTCTTTCTGTTAGAACTTATTTCTGCTAGTGGTCTCCTAACACGCTTTACTGCTTGTGTTATTGCCTTCCATTGTCTTGATGTTGGAGACATCTTCTTTCTCTTCACAAAGTTCCTGGAGGACTTGAAATTTGTTGGTCAAGGTTACTCTGTATTCTTCTTTGATCTTAACACCCTTCACGAAATCCACATTGTATCTTGATTTTCTTTTCTCCTGACTTGCCTAGTGCTTTTCCAGTTTCAGCTTCAGCATTGCTCTAACCAGGCGATGTTCAGATGCAAGTTCCGCATCTGTCCTAACTGTGACATCTCATAGTGACCGTCTGAACTTCCCTGCGATGCATATGTGGTCAATCTGGTTCTCTGTGACATAGTTTTGAGAGATCCAGGTTCGCTTGTAGACCCTCCTGTGTAGGAACACATTTTTCATATCCTGAATCTTCAGAAATAACTTTGGGAGTAACATATCCCATCATGACGTTCATGTCTCTTACTCAACTTGCTCAAAATGTCATGTAGTTGATGATAAAAATAGTTTTTTGCTTCTTCATTCCATTCATTGGTTGGTGCCTACCACTGTACTACGTTTATTTTTATTTGCTTTTACTTTTGTGAAGGAAGCTATAAGTAGTCTTGGTCCTGTTGCTTCCATTCAGTGAGTGACGTTTGTGCCTCCTTACCAAGCAATAGTGTCATCCTCGGTACGAGATGCGTCTTCGTCTTCATGTCCAGAGTACAACAGCAGTTCTCCTGATAGCAGGCTGGTCTCTCTATGTCCAAGCTACATGAACGGACACATAGGATGCGACCGTGGTTCATATGAGCGCTGTCATGGAGGAAAGACCCTCGGGACTAGAAATGAGGAAGGCGAGAGGATACTCACGATGGCACAGACTCAGGACCTAGTTCTGGTGAACACTTTCTTCACGCAGTCAGACGAAAAACTGATCACATATAAGAGTGGGGGCAACTCAACAGTGATTGACTACATTGCGATGCGGAGAAAACGGCTTGGGCATGTAAGAAATTGCAAGGTGATACCAGGGGAGGCAATTCCGTCGCAACATCGACTGTTAGTGTGCGATCTGAACATATCTCGCATTAGGAAAAGAAACCGGAAAAGGAAAAGAAAGAAAAAGTGGTGGAACCTCGGAGGAGAAGAAGGAAAACGGTACCTGGAGAGAGTGGAAGAGCTTGTAGATGAGGTTGGACAAAGGTGATCAGCTAACATGGAAAAACACACATCAAAATGTCATGAAAATCGCCGAGGAAGAGCTTGGAGAATCAAAAGGAGGAGGATACCTGGAGAAGGAATCTTGGTTTTGGAACCCTGAGGTTAAGCAAAAGATGGGAGCGAAGAAGCAGGCCTTCAAGAGATGGCAGTCAACATGGTCAGATGAAGATCACAAAGCTTACAAAGCGGCGAACAAAGAAGCGAAACAGGTAGTTGCAAAGGCAAAGGAGGAAGGCTATCAGGAAATGTACAATGCCCTAGAGGCGAATGGGCCAAAGAAAATCTATAGACTGGCAAAGACGAGGAACAGAAGATCTCAAGATATTGACCGACTGGTATTTGTAAAAGACCAGGATGGCAAAGTGCTCAAAGAAGATACTGACATCAATACAAGATGGGAACAATATTTTGACACCCTGCTTAACACCATGAATATCAGGAAAGAACTTCAGGAGATCACTGGGACAGAAGGGCCAATCCCGATAGTAACTGAGGAAGAAGTAAGAAAACAACTGCAGAAGATGGCAAACAACAAGGCGACGGGACCGGATCAATTACCTTTTGTAGGGATCAAACAGATGAAAGAAAAGGGCTTGAAATGGATGACGGCCATGCTGGCTGATGTCCAGAGACACGGAATTCCAGAGATCTGGAAATCCAGCACCATCACACCACTCTACAAGTAGAAAGGGGACCCCCTCAGTTGTAACAACTGCCGGGGCATTAAGTTACTCAGTCATTCGCTCAAGCTATGCGAGAGGGTGATTGAGGCGAGACTGCGAGAGATTGTTGGTATCAGCGAAAGGCAATACGGCTTCCAAAAGGGGAAATCGACCACTCAACCAATGTTCTGCTTGCGGATGCTGCAGGAAAGGTTCCGAGAATTTAACAAGAGTCTTCATCTGGTATTTGTCGATCTGGAAAAGGCTTATGACACAGTGCCAAGGGAGCTGATTTGGTACTGTCTGAGGAAAAGATCGGTTCCAGGAGTACATCCGGATCATCCAGGACAGGATCAGAGAAGAGGTTCCATGGGCAATGCTTTTTGCAGACGACCTCGTGTTGTGTGACGAGAATGCACAAGACATGGAGGGGAGGTTGGAAGTATGGAGAAAGTGTCTGGAAAACGGAGGGCTAAAACTAAGTAGAACGAAGACGGAACACTTAGTGCCAGCAAACGACCAGGTGAACATCAAGCGAAGAGAATACAACAAGGAGACACACACTGACCTTCCCCAAACTACAACTTTCAAGTACCTTGGAACAACAATTCATCAGGAGGGAGGCTGTGGCGCTGAGGTCGACAAGTGGATAGGCAAAGCGTGGGAAAGATGGCGCAGTTTAACTGGTGTCTTGTGCGAGAAGAAAGTCCCAACGAGGCTGAAGANGTGACGAGAATGCACAAGACATGGAGGGGAGGTTGGAAGTATGGAGAAAGTGTCTGGAAAACGGAGGGCTAAAACTAAGTAGAACGAAGACGGAACACTTAGTGCCAGCAAACGACCAGGTGAACATCAAGCGAAGAGAATACAACAAGGAGACACACACTGACCTTCCCCAAACTACAACTTTCAAGTACCTTGGAACAACAATTCATCAGGAGGGAGGCTGTGGCGCTGAGGTCGACAAGTGGATAGGCAAAGCGTGGGAAAGATGGCGCAGTTTAACTGGTGTCTTGTGCGAGAAGAAAGTCCCAACGAGGCTGAAGATGTTGCTATACAAAGTTTGCATACGACCGGCAATAATGTATGGCAACGAAACGTGGCCACTCACACAGAGTATGGAGAATCGCCTGAGCACCACCGAAATGAAGATGCTGCACTACATCCACAACATTATCTGGAAGAACATCGAAGGAATGAAGACATCCGGAAACTGGCAGGGATAGAGCCAATCAGTACAATGTTGAGAAGAAAGAGATTGGAGTGGTACGGGCACGTAAGCAGGCGAGGAGAGCAAGAGGACATCAAGAGGGTCACCAACATGAAAGTAGAAGGAAAAAGAGGGCGAGGCCGGCCGAAGTACCGATGGCGAGACACCATCCAGAATGACATGAAGCTGTGGAATATGAAGCCACCCGACACCCAAGAGCGAGAAAGATGGAGAGCACTGCTCAAGAAAGGAGCGCTGCAGACACCCGCCACCCGATAAGGAACAGCGGAGGTGATAAAAAGGTGAGAAATCTATATAAAAAAGGTGATGTATTATTTTATCATTGATCTTATATTCATATGTAGTTTTGTTTAAAATTAGAAAGAAGGGTATTAGTTTCGCATTCCATGAGACGTCAAGGTGCCATTAGAGTGTGAAAGAAAAAGATTGGTTTGCCATAAAGGAATCGACGTTTTCAGGAAAAAATGAAAATGGGAGAGATTTTAAACAGTTCTAAACAACGTAAGATCCAAGGATGGGGCACACTATCAAATGCCTTTTTATAGTCGATCCATGCCGTATATAAATGTTGGTGCTTTGACTTAGTATTTTATTATATCATTAGCTGGTCTTTACAGCCGTATGACCGACAACCCTTTTGCTCAAAGGGAAAGATGTCATGGTCGTCCATGTGAGTGTAAGCTATTTCGGTAAGAATAGAAGTTAGCAGTTAATATGTTGTTAGGCATGGTATGGGTCTGTACTTCTTAGGGTTACCAGTATCATTTTTTCTGCAAGCAAGTAAGTTGTGCCGAGACATAATCTGAATGGTTCTGTCTCGGCACAACTTAAGTTCTGTCTTGGTTCTGTTAATATGCATTTCTTCTAATGTAGAGATTTCTTTTCGGTACTGCTTAATTTCCTTATTAATTTTCGTCTGCCACTTTGGTTTATTCGGTTTCTCAGAGCGTTATTTCTTTTTCTTTTGGACTTCACACCACATTTTTAGGCGTTGCATAAAAAAGTTGATTTATCGCAGTCAGATCTGGGGAAAGCTCGTTACAAACTTGATGTAGTGCAATATTTCCTAGCTTGAAGATGTTTGTTATTATTATTATTATTATTATTATTATTATTATTATTATTATTATTATTATGTCTAACATATTTTTATCTCAGAATAAGATTATATTATTCTGGTCTTCATTATACTTATGGAAGCAGGTGACAACAAGTCACCAAAGGTCCCAAAAGTCCTCTTTCCAGGTCTATAAAGACAACACTTTCCTCAAAATTCTTGCCGTTCCTAACAAAGCCGTTTTTTATTATTATTATTATTATTGTTAATTTCTTTTGAGTTGCTTTATTAAGATCAGACACCGGGTCACTACCAGTGACCTAGGGTGAATGAAATTGGAGTAGTGTAGTAATGTTGCATTCTGATTTCATAAAGTTCATAAAGAATTATTTAAAAATATATTATTATTATTATTATTATTATTATTATTATTATTATTATTATTATTATTATTATTATTATTATTATTATTGAGTGGTGGAGCAATACGAGCCCATGGGGGACGCAGGGGTAGAAACCCCAGCAAACCCATCCGACTACCAGCCCGATAAGGGTAAACTGGGTGCATGCATCACACCCA
>RDPX01000376.1:613993-631032 GCA_003991215.1 Morbakka virulenta | reverse complement strand
ATTTCCACCACCACCCCCTGATTATTCTCACCCCTTCTCCGATTGTTTCAACCCCGGTTATTATTATTATATTGAACCATTTCCACCACCACCCCCTGATTGTTCTCACCCCCTCCGTTTATTCGATACTCCAGAATAGGTCTCCTTGCTTTAAAAGAAAGTGATGGAATTATCAAAACACATCACAAAGGGTTTTGTCCAACCAACAGAATTTACCATGGTCCAATTGTCATTAAAATTTATGGATTAACAAATCATGGATTTCAAAGAACCCTGTCTGAACATGCCTGATTGCCATCTGTTCAGACAAAAGATGCTGAAAAAAGTAACCTTCCCTTGGGTTGGTTATTTATTGAAAAGATCTTGACTATTGCTGTGGGTAGGAAAAGGGTTTTGCGCCATGGTACGCTAAGAGGAATACAAAATTCGCGAGAACCCGCTTTTTCATACTACTCTTCGTGCTACCGTTTAATTATTGGGAGAGAAAAAAAGGAATCAACTATTAAGATCGGGGAAGAATTCATCAAAGAATGCTGCGGTTTGGGTTAAAAAGTATATTTCCATTGTGCCCCAAGATACCATTTGTTACTGACAAAAATTTTCGATGTACACTTACAGGTACTACAAGAGAGAATACTACCCAAATATTAGTTATAAAAACCAAAATCTTATCATAAGTCGTTGGTTTATATCGGTAGAAAAAAGCAAATATAATTAATTAGCAGCTACTATTATCCAAGATAACCAATTTGTAGATCCCGTCGTAATCCGTGCTCATAGAAACTTGAGTTAACACATAAAACGTTCTGTGAACATCCCAACCAGGGCATAGAAACCCTAAGAGATAATATCTTCGGTGCAATATCACAGCAATGAGTACCGTGGTCAAGAAATGTTGGTATTTACGATGTTCATTGAGGAAAAGTAACCTGAAGTACCAATCTTTGTGTTATCTGTCTCATATCTATTCCCTATTGTACAGTTCTTCACGATAAATATATAATTTTCCATGCCAAAAGATCAACACAGTTCTAAAGGGACATGACAACTTTCATGTCTGATTTTGGATTGTCCACCATAATGATGCGTTGTTAAAGTTGTCTGTTACAGAGCAGTTGGACTGTAATTATAACGAAATATATAACGATTTTGTAACGCAAAAAAAATTTTTTTCAAGTCTAACTTAGGTGAACATACCTTATTCATGATACTGACCTCGATAAAAGTCCTGCATGGGTAAACACGATGAAAAATTGCCACGCATATTTCTTGTAAACATTTATTGTTTTTCAATAAATGTAAAGGTGAATATGTAACAAATACAGTTGCTATTTCCTGGAAAATAACATTTTTCACACTTAAACGAGGTATTTAAGTGATCAGCAAGTCATTTTTTCCCGAAAAAGCATAAAATATAAGATTCTTGCCCCCACTGCATTGTAAGAAACCGTACTGACCATCGTTCAGGACCTCTAGGGCTGTTCCTTGGTTCATATATTCTGCTTTATTCCGGTAACTAGATAAAAGGGGTATCATTTATGACTAAAATGTCAGACGTCACACTTCACAGAAATACTGAGTTCCTGGTGTGAGTGTACATTTCAGTTTTAATTGATAATAGCTGTGCCTTTACTTGGGTGTTGTAATCAATGTCCACACTTTCAATACTATGCACTTGAAGATAAGGAACTAAATATGACAAGGACACGTGGTCATACCTCAGTTGTGGTGTCCATTATCATTGCAAATTGAATGATGGTTGGATCTCTATTGTCCACAATGACATTGTTTACAAGCCTCCAGTCACTTAATGTTATCAACTTGTCTTCATAATTTTCACCAACTCTTCAATGAGTCTTTTTTCAACAGCTGCACTAATAATCTGCTCTTCTTCTATGTTGTAACTGAGAAATACCTGCTGCCCAAGCTTTTTGGCTACAATTAAAAGTGGTAATAATAAAATTGCCTAAAAAAACTACATCCATCATTGTCATTAAGAAAAGTAATATTGTAAGCAATAATGCTGTATCTAATATAGGTCCTAACATGCGACCTAATATAGGATAAAGGTTCACAATTAATGTACAAAAAAGATCGAAGATATTACAGGCAGGAAGAAAATATGCTTAAACACAGGATGCCTAAAATCTAAAGGAGATATTATTTTGGCAAAGGAAAAGATACTGCTGGGGTGGGATGGGTACAATAAAGACCTGTGTAACACAAAGGAAAGAATTGAATATTTCCGAATCAGAACGTAATAGATACTCAAAAGTGAAGTAGAACATGCAAAACCAAAAACGGGAAAAGCGCCAGGGCCTGACAACATGACCATAGTACTATTGAAAGCATTTAAAGAGTTTGAAGTAGATCAAATCACCAAATTTCTTTATGACATGTACGACAGTGGTCAAATACCAGAACATCTTTCCAAGTCTATATTTACTGCACTCCTTAAGAAAGCGGGGGCATCTGAATGCGGGCTACATATAACTATTAGTTTGATGAGGCATCTGACAAAGATATTGTTTAGGTAATAATGAATAGAACAAGAAACAGGGTAAAATCAGGCACTGCACGAAAACAGTTTAAAATAAACAACGAAATCGACGGGCATCACAAGATTAAACAAGACTAAAAAACCTTCAATCTGTAAGAGCGAGCCTAGTGTTTTATTCATTTTATTTTATTTTATTACTGAACAAAGAAGTGTCTATAAAAAAACCTTTGAACTTCACTTAATACATGGATGGGTGGCCAGGTCTACATTCAACTCAGTTTCAGAATTGACCAACTTATTGTTCTATTACACAATGGAGCATGCGCACAGGGTACGCATTAAAGACAAGTCTATTATTATGTCAATTGTTTGTAACGAAAAGATAAATCGTCCAAGAACAAGAACAAGGAAAATATTTAGAAGCGCGGCAATATTTGCACGCGCTTAAAAAGGAGCTAAGCAAGGAAGCGTGCTCTCACCAGACTTGTTCTCACTATACAGTAAGATAATCAAGGGAAATATAAAAAATAGACCCGAAACAGGAATTGGTGGTGCAAACATTAATGATATCATATACGCTGACCAAATAGTATTGAGAGAAGAAACAGAAGAACTGCAAGACCTAGTACATATCTACAATTGATGATAGAAATGGAAATATGGGACAGAAAAAGAAAGCAGAAACGATGGTAATGTTAAAAAAAAAAGTTTTCACTAAAATGTGATCTTAAAGTTAATAAAAAATCATTAAGAGAAGTTGAAAATTTTAGACACCCTGATACATGGAGAGCAGCAGACGGCAAGTGTAAACCAGAAGTGACGTCAAGCTTAATGCACGCGAAAAAGACTTTTGGACAAATGAAAGACCTTCTCTTTACCTAAAGTATGTCAACAGAAGTTTGTCGGAGAATACTTGGCTTTACATATGGCCTTTATAAGTATACTATTAACAAGGAAATTAATAATCAATTAAAAGCGGCTGAAATTTTGTTTCTTCGCAAAATACTTAGAACCTCAATTGTGGGTCATAAGTCATAATTCTGTGTCTAATACATAACCAGATACAATGAGAAAAATATCACGGTAAGAATGTCAGTACCTGGTGTAAAAACATAGCATTGAAAAGATATTATAGTAAGGAATAACGGTGTCTCTGGTATAGGACCAGATACATTGGGAAATACATCATCCTAAGCAATAATCCAATATCTGTTACAGACCAAGATACATGGGTGAATCTATATTAAACGTTTGCCAAAAACTCTTAGGTGCTTTATTAAAGAGGGGGTTCGCTTGGGATTGGAAATTTGAATTTTAGGAAAGTGAAGCTGAGTAGAAGTTTCTGAAACATTAATACGAAATAAAATGTAATAGTATCAACCCTTTCAAAACAACTTTGAAGCAAAAAACTACTTCAGAAACAAAAGAACGTTCAATATCACAAAAATTCCTCAAAATATCAAACTGTTCCAATAGATTTTTAAAGAAGTTTGATATATCCTCGATTTCATTTTGTTTGTCAACATCTGCATTATCTACATCATAGGAATTGTTTTTCGTTGCAAAATCTTGTAAATCTTTAACAGGTCTACGCGAAGCAATGTAATTCCGTTTGAGCATATTGTGGAAAGGAAATAAATAAATTGATGTCTTAGCTGTGGATAACAATTTTCCAACAGTGCTGAGAAATATAGCCCCATTTTTGAGATTGGTATTTTCTTCCCACGTATCTGTCAAAATCAGTGAACCTGTTTTTATAGCTGTTTCCTCCTCATCGTTATTAGCATTTCGTGCTTCTACATATTGATGTGTATGGTTACCATGGAAACTTATTGTCCAAGACACCAAGTATTGATGTCAATAACATTGTTGACACAGCTGGTGTCCCATTAATTGTGTAATCAGAAATTCCTAAGAGTCATGTGTCACTCAAGAGTGCTTACTTGATGTTTTTTAGTTGTAATGATGATGTAATGTATAAAATTACCTTGTAAAAATTATGTATATAAGAGAGTGATTTATTTGTATTCGAGAAGAAAGGAAGAAGAATAAGAAAGAAAGACGCACCTCGCTTTCAGGTGTGGAGTGTAACTATCGTCTCTTCACTGCTGGATTGCTGTTATATCGCTACGCGCCTTGTATAGCGGATACTACACATCTTTATCTCCTTCGTTTTTGCCATCAGATCTTGATTCACAGTTATCCGTTTCATTCAATAAATGTTCTCTGTCACAACTAAACTGTCAAAACTTTGGTCGATTGGTGGGGTTTTTCATCAGTCCTTGTCCTTGCTTTCTTCCCCTTTTAAAGGTAAAACCAGTTTGAAAATCTCCTTCAACATTTTTGAGCTTTCCTTTCACCTCAGTTGATGACCAAAAGCTTTGAACTTTTTGTGAACCGACGACACCTGCCGTGTAGCAACTAGATGGTCTTCAGTAAAATCCAAAGCACTCATAACCCAAAGTGTTTTATAGCAAATAAACAAGTCAAATTCTAGAAACCTGACACTTTGGCTGGGATATCTTTTAAATTTTTTTTTTAATTAACTTGTTATCAATGAATTGGTAAAAAAAAATCAGTGTTGATCTGCAAGTTTCCAGTCACCCATCCTAGGACTACAGGGTTGTCCTAGGATAGGTGTTCAGTCAAGTTTCCTTATTTTCAGGCATGATATTGATATTTTAGTCATCCAATATGTAAACTGTACAATTCAATGGGGTAAGATGGTTAATCTGTTTGGAAAATTCTATATCGTAAACACCTCTCACTATAAACAGCATGATGCTTTGGTAGTCCAGTTATATTTGACATCATATGGTAGACAAAGAACTGTTCTCGTTCCTTTCCCTTTAATAAACTCTGGTTCATGGGTTAAATTAGGAACGCTGTACACCACTTGTATGTTAACACACAGTCATTTGGTTAAATGAGAGATTAACATAAGTATCCATGCCTTTAAAAGTCTGTGGGTTCTTGTGTCGAACTTTCGTTCCTTTGTAGTAGCATCCAATCACCGTTAGTTATTGGTGGATCTATCCCCAAGTTATCCAAAGAAAACTTGCGGAGATTACAAATGTTTTTAAGTACTAAAGCATGCATTGCCCCCTATCTGCTTCTTTGGTTTGAGTGTCTACGTTTTACTCCGTACTCAGTCATGGAAAATCGTACTCAATGGTTTGAGAAGCCAATTCATTTGTTCTTGTTGACTTTTTCATCTTACTGTGCTAGGTATTACCAACTGACATTTAACATTCTGTTTTTAACACCTCTGTCTACAACCTGGTCTTTAAAATCAGTGAAAATCTACAAACCATTCGAATAACGCCTTTCGTAGATAAGCACAGACCGCGGGAATCATTAGTCAAGGAAGAACTAACTTGCAAAGAAGAGCTTGAACCCAGGCAACCCAAACATTAAGAACCCGCCGATTGTTTCTCGGGGCAAGTTCATCTTTCCCCCTCTACACATAAAACTGGGATTAATGAAGCAGTTTGTGAAGGCCTTAGAGAGTTCGAGCTCATTATTCGCCTACATCAGAGAGGCGTTCACTGCGATCAGTTACGAGAAACTTAGGGTTAGTGTTTTCCAAGGACTACAGATTCGACAGATGATGAGGGATCACAAGTTTCGGGAGTCGATAAATGTTAAAGAGAGTGAAGCCTGTGACTCACTCAAGGATTTAATTCTGGGTTTCCTTGAAAACACTAAAGCCAGTAACTAAATGACAATTGCTCAAAGACCGCTGAAAGCATTTGAGAAGTTTGGCTACAGCAAGAGCATCAAACTTCATTTTCTGTTTAGTCACTTAGAGGGGATTCCTGCAAACTTGGGCGATGTAAGCGACGAGAACGGAGAGTGATTCCACCGTGACCTCAGGGACACCGAGGAGCGGTACCAAGAAAGATGGGACTTGCAAATGATGGACGACCACTGTTGATGTATCATGAGGGACTGCCCACAGCGCAAGTATTTGTGGAAAAAACACAAGTGACGGGTCCTGCCTGAATAAACAACACCTTATCAAAGGCAGTGAAGCAAGTTATAGCACCTTTTTTCACATACATGTACATTAGTTACATTATGGTTAGCTATGATTCATATCTTTTCATATTATATTTGTTTCTCGTGTTGTTACGCTCTCTATAGCAGCGTGCTTCCATGTTTTCAATTTAATACTCATATATATATATATTTGCTGCTAACCGCATAAGTGTTGCATGTGACAGGCGGAATATGACCTTGACTTTTGCCCAATAAAAAATTTTGAGGTCTGTGGATATGCTGTACAGCAAAAGCAGCACGCACCGCACAAAAACTAAGGTAATATTCGAACTCAGGGCATCGAAATTATTCCGAAAATGCACAAAAACTTATTCACAAAAACCTTTGCTGCCCAGTCTTATCAAGGCAATTTGTTATTTAATAAACTAGTGCACAAAAAGTTACATCTAGTGCACAAAATGTTGTCGAATTATAACAGAACTTATTACAGTTATCCTTAAGCCCACAAAATTACACAACAAAGGAAGTCAATTGCCATCTTTGGATGAAGAATCTGATTCAAATCCGACAGGACCCATACTCCCTTCCCCATCCACCAATTCACCTGCCATTGCTAATTATTACAAATTTGTTATCATTTTTTAGAAAGGTTTTTCTGAGAAGTTTATGACAGAGATAAGTTAACGTTGCAATTCCTCTTAAGTTTGGATTTAACTTTCAAATAAGAGAATAAGTTCAGGGTGTCCTCAAGACCATAAAATTCAAACTATTTTGATAAGAATCATGCTTCGCTTCGGCCATGCTTTTTTTTATTTTGATTTAAATTGTCTTAGGTATCTTTCGTTCTTTGACCAAATTTGATCCATCTTTGTTTGGTCTTGTGTTGTTATAAAACGGATTGCAGCAAAACATGACTTTTCCTTCAGAATTCCAAATAAATACTGGCACTTAACCATTTATGCAGATGAAAATAATTTACCTTTCTTGTCTTTTTTAATTGGTTTAAATTTGGTAATTTTTGGGTCCTGTTGACATAGAAAGCTTAAAAAATTTGGGTTTAAACTCTTTGCAGAATAAAAACTTTCTTGCTTGATTTTAGCTTTTATTAATAGTTTTGCAGTTCGTTTTAGTGTTTTATTGTTTTGTATAACGTGTGATCATCATCATCATCATCATCAATTTAGGGAGCTACTACCAGTCCTTATGTCAAGCCACCTATCATACAAGACTAGCTGAGTGTACAGCACTTGTGTGCAGAGTGCTATCCTCCACACCAGTGAGACTTGGTCACTGACAAGGCCAAACCTCCATGGTCTACAGTGTAATGACAGGGCAATGATCAGACACATCTGTGGAATAAAATCAAAAGACATGGCTGCTGTATGGTGAAAGGAGCTACTGGGGTGGCTTGGCCTAGAAGACCTTGACCTCATAATATGAGAAAGTTGGCTCTGGTATGGCCATGTAAAAAGATCCAGCAGTGCAATTAAGTGCACACACAATTTACAAGTTGCTGGAAAGCAAGGTATTGGCTGTCCAAATATGTCTTGGAGAGAGCTAACAGAAAGGGATTATAGCTGCAAATTCCAACCCTCATGATCATAAGAAATGGAGACATGTGATGAAATCTGCCATGCATGCAGTTAGATAGTCATGTGGAAGGGAGCCTACAAGTGTAGACAATGCTTTTGAACCTGCATGTTAATCAAAAGAAACTGATCATCAATTGGGCACACCCAAATTCACGATCAGCATTCTCCATGACTCTCTGTTCTTTATTGATTTCTGGAGATCAGGAATTGAAAGACCTGTGTCTTTCTGAAACAGGGTAGCATAGTCCAGTGTAGGTTGGCCAACATTTCTATAACCATGGCGCAGTTTCCACAGCACAGTGAGTGCTGCAGGTTCTGCACTTCTGAAGCAGTGTCCTGCAAGGCATAGTTGGTGTACTCTAATGGTATTAATAAATTTGGGTAGGCTTCTGTATAATTCTTTGTTTGTAACATCTTGCTTCCAATTGATGTTCTTAATGTATTGAAGCATACGAGTGTAGCAACCATTAACTTCCTTTTCTAATTTTCTTGTCAGGGTCCATATTTCCGATACATAGAGCAGTATACTTTCAACTGTGGTGTGAAAGAAATTGATTTTCTGCTTGCATGGTAGCAGTGATCTCCAGATGATGGCCATGTCATTATTTTTAGGTCTTTTGCTGAATTGTCTATCCACAACCCTAGATATTGGAAGTCATCTACTTTTCCAATCTCTTGTTGATTTACTACTAATCTTGGGTTGTCTTCCATGTTATAACATAAACTTGGTTTTAGATTCATTGAATTAAAGACCTACTTTCTTGGCAGAGTTAACAATGAGTAATAATAGTGCTTGGGCATCTTCAATGTTATTGGAAAGTAGTGCAATATCATTGGTGTAATCTGTGTCAGCTAGATATGTGGTTGGGTAATGCTTACTTCTGCTCTTTGAGATGGTGAGGCTAAAGTGTACATTTGGTGGGTTTTTTTACAACTGTTCTCATAACTTAGTCTAATACTATGACAAACAGATATGGTGCAAGTGTGTTGCCCTGCAGGGCACCTGTATGCAGTTCAAAGAAGTTAGTACTTCTGTCTTTTCTTACTACTTGAGCAATAGTGCTGGTATACAGAACTGTTATGGCATTGATTATGGTAGTTGGGATGCCATATGCACCAAGGATCTTAAAGATTTTTTCTCTGTTGATTGAGTCAAAAGCTTTGCAAAACTCAACAAAGGTAAATACAACTGGTAGGTTGTTAAGCTTGACTTCTTTGATAATGTGTCTGACCATTAAAATTTGGGTTATTATTGAACAACCTTCCCTGAAACCATTCTGGTTCACATGCAGGATCTTTTCCATGCTACTATGCTTTGGGTGGTTCAGGAGCATCTTGGCATATAGTTTGACAGCCACAAGAAGCAGGCTGATTCCTCTGTAGTTTTGTCGATTGCTTAAGTCTCCTTTCTTTGGGGTGTGTGACAATGATGAAATATTAATTTACTTACTGTTACTGTATCTGAGACAATTGATTTTGAGGATTTCAAAGAAATATAATTTGTTTAATAAGGCCATTTCCCCTCTTTCCTAGTACTTTAAAAGGTGTGAACACATCCATATTGCAATTAGCCAGATTACTTCTACAACTGCCCACAACCCCTGGAAAGAGAACATCCGGTTTTCAAAAATCAACATATTCCTCAATTTCAAAAGTTTTCAAATAATTGGCAACAAAACTTAAGAATTTGCCACTGTTTATTTAAAGAAAAAGCTTTTACCAAATGAATGGAAAGAATTGGCAGCTGTATGCAGAATAGGAGGGTCTGTTGGTTTAGTCATGTGGAGAGAATGGACAAGAATGCTTGGGCAAGTAGATGCAGAACAATCAAGGTGACAGAAACCACTGACAGAGGAAGACTGAAGAAAACATGGGAGGAAGTGATAAGGATAGATCTGAAACAAAAAGGTGTCAGCAGAGGCCTGGTGAAGGATAGGATAACTTGGAAGTCAATTTCAAGAAATTGTCCAACACATGCTAGCATGTAAAACAGACATTAAACCGAATATGATGATGATGATGATGATGATGATGATGATGATGAATGCTTGTATAAGATATGCCCCTGCTAGAATGTTGGCAAATAAAATCATTGAAAAAGCAGAAGCATTTAAACAACCTAAAAGGCAATTATGGGGCCAGATATTTTAAAGAAATATAAAGAAATATAAAAAATAGTGAAAAGTGTGCTAGCAAAACAATTCTGATATATGTGTGAAATATATTTCCTTTTCAATAGAAACTTCCACAAAACAAAATGACATAAAAGTCTGAGTGTTTAAGTCTGCAAAGAGGAGTTTAAGTCTGACTACAAAGAGGCTTGCAACAGAAAGTACCATCATGTTTTGTTTGAACTGACATAACAAAATCCCTCTAGAAAGGGACTGTCCTCGCCCAGGATCTGGGGAAAATGATGTCAAGGTAAAAAAATTATTTGTATTGTGCAATAATTGTGGCTACCATAATTTAGTATGTATTATTATATTTGGTTTTATCTCCTATAAAGAAAAATCTATTTGATCATCTAATTACAATATCCACACCTTAGAAAAACAACATACCTATCCTTTGTGAGAGCATTCTTTGTTGGAGGTCTCCAGCTTCACCAAGTAATTGAACAGATGTTGGATTTGGATCCTGAAAGAGCAAATAGACATTCTCAATCCAAAATTTGTCTGGACATTTAAATGGTATAACCTTTATAAGCAGATAACACAAAACTACATGGTATGATGCAAGCTTACAATAAAGATATCCATAACTTTTGGGGAGCTTTCTTCCATCATTTTGTGACTATATATAAAGGGAGTACTTCCCTTATTTCTTGCCCAACAACATTGCTCTTAACTCTTCTTACAACTGAATAATATATACTCATAGGGGGTTATTCAAACAGCTTCTATGCATTGGGGGATTAAACTTCTTTTAAATCTTCTTTTTCAAAACACCAGCCCCTTCCCTCGTCACTGTCAAATAGATTATCATCAATGTACATGTACCAAAATTCAAATAATGAAGTTGATGTCTGATGTGAGGATTCTAGTTCAGCACAAAAACTAAAAGAAAACCAATTTTGCAAGAAAGTGGCCATGTGATATCATGATCACACATAATATCTTGTTCTTTTTGTAAATACTTCTCTTTTCCTTCAATAAATAGTTATGATAAAACACTTACAATGGTGATGGTTTGATCAATATAATTTTTCAAAGTAATTGCAAATTTTATGGTTTAATGATTAAGGAAATTTTGTTTGTAAATTTTCATGTTCTGCACTCTTTGGTCAATTGTGCATTTAGCAGATATATGCTTGGCAAATATGTTAATAATGCCAAAGCAAAAGCTTATCTACCTGTAAATCCTCATCCAAATTAGGTGTCCACAGGTCAGCATGTTTCTGCACAAGTGACTTGAAGTGCTTCCCATACATAGCATTTAGAGCCAAGTTTTATGCATTTTTACAAAACTTTGTAATTGTAGCAAAGTAAAAATCTAAACCATTCAAATTGGTGTTCCTGTTAGTCATTCAGGTCAATATCTAATTAAACAATAACAGCTTAATTCCAAAGCCAATTATAATTATAGTTGATTTAACAACTATTTTATTGATTTGTAAACACTGCACTGAGTAATTTTTACATGGCATTGGCTATGTTTTATGAATGGTGTTTTGCATTAAATAAAACGTATAATTAAATAAAAATCTGGAGCTTTCTGAAAACACAGTGTAACACAATAAACATGACAATTGGGCTCAAGATGGATCTGTTAACTGGTTAAAAGTCAGTATCCTGTACTTTTATAAATGGTGAGTAAACATGGAAATGTATTTAAAAAGTAATTTTTAAATCTAATTTATCAGTTCAAATGCTTGTTCCACACAATCACACAGAGGCACACTACACCTTCCTTTTTTCACATGGATTTACAGTTAAAGGTCCTGTGAAAACGTTTTCAATTTGAAACAATCAATATCCTTTGGCAAATATGCTGGAATCAATTCAAGAATGGTACCACTGCCAAAATGTAGCTCTGGACGATCCAGTTTTAAACTGGTGGTCAGTCCATCTTCGTCTGCTAGGAATCTTTTTGTAGCTCTTCCAATATAAATAAACACTCCCTTTTTTCTCTTGACAATTAGTGCTGCATACCAATTCCCAACTATTTTGTCATGAAAGTATATGAAAGTATGAAAATATTTCTTCTTTTTAATAGATGTAAGAGCACACAGTTACACAAGGTTACAAAACATGACTGTTTTACAAAAAACTTAACACGGCTTAACCTGATACCACTCGCTGCTTACTCATAGAAGTACAGGTTACAAGTGTGATTCCGTATGAAAAATATCATTACTTCTTTTAAACCAATGTAAGAACACATAAATAATTACACATGTTAACAAAAATATGCATGTTTTACAAAAAAACCTACCGCCACTTTACATGGTATTGCTCATGGCTAGCTCATAGCAACACCAGTTGTTAAGTACGATTCAGTTTGACAAATAATGTTGGGGGTTTTTAACAAACATAAGATCACAGTTTTTTATCTTAATTTACAAAATCATGCATGGTTATAAAATAAAATAAAATAGGTCTGTGGGAAATCATACAGTGACAAACTCAACATAGGGTATGGTAACTCACAAATTTCGTTGGCATTGAAAGAACTAAGTTTGAAAAACAAGCATCTTTTCCAATCCAAATAAAACAACTTCCATTCATCTTAAGTACTTTCACATAAAACTTTTCTTCCAGGGCTTCAAAGCTGAAATTATGTTCTGCAATCGTCGAGGAACATGAGACCCCTGGTTCTGCCATTTTCCAACAATATTTTCGGAAAGAACACAAGTATGAATACGAGGCTAAAAGGCTCAAAATGGCGGCATCACCTTTGGCAAATGTGGGGGGAGAAACAGGTAAAAAGCAAAAAACCAAGGACGGATCAGTTCCAAGCGGAGGGAGGTTTCCAATTTTTTTTTTTGCAAGGTTATGCCCGGACACCACGAACACCGGTCAAAATATTCCTGTCTTCACAAACATACACGAAAAAAGGGGGAAAATTATATATATGCGCATGAGCTAAAAAGTATGAATGTTCAACTACAAAAAAAATCATATTATAAGGTAAAGTTTATAGATTGCAGCCACTATCGAAGCTCTTCGTTCATAGTTTGCACGTCTCCTTGAAGGCCAACGGCTCTGCAGAGTAGCACGTGCTCTGGTGTTTGCTTTTGCCCACATAAGCACTGGTTTCTCTGTGCTAGCTCGATTCTGTACATGAAGTCTACATATCTGCCATGACCTGACCTCAGTCTGTTTACCAAAACCCAGGGCGCCCGAGGTAGATCGTGCCCTGAAGGTTCAGTTGACGGCTCTGGTATGTGCTGCTTCAATCTACACTTGGCGCCTTCCACCTCTCCTGCCACTTCTCTGCTGTCCATAGATCCGGAGAACTGCCGTTTGCGTCACGAACAATGTCTTGCATTCTTCTGGATAGAGGACGCCTGGATGCGAGCCTTTGTGGGGCCTATCTGTGAGCAGTTGTTACGGGGTGCTGTAGGTAAGATGGACTGTTGAGCGCTCTGGTGTAGGTCTTAAGAATGATGTTTTCTCTCCTGAAATCAGGTGGCTGAATTCCTGAGAGGATGGGAAGCAAATGAAGAGTTGCAGAACGGATGCAGCCACTGATAATGCGTATGCTGTCACTACCACACCAAACAGGAGCTCAGTACTCAGCAGTAGAGTAACAGAGCGACAATGGGGATGTTCGGAGAACACCAAATGAAGCACCCCATCAATTGTATGCAATGCGACGAAGTAGATTTGATCTGGCGCGAACTTTTTCTGTGAAATAATTTATATGGAAGAAACATTGTTGTAGTTGTAATTTGATTCAAAATAGGTCCAACAATGTAGTATGTTCTTTATTGACAATATATTTCGAATATTAATTTATTTATTATCAGGTCTAAAATAAAACTGTTCAAATAATTAAAATCATTATAAAAATAAAAAAACGTAGTCCACCATCTCAGACATACACACTGTAAAAATGGTAGAAGAAACGGTAAATATATTTTAATGGCAAGTGTGCGACTTTTATATTTGCCTTTTGTATTAAGATTTGGTTTCACAGAGTCAATGAACAAGGCTTTAAGTGTCATTAAATGGTAAACAGATTTTGAGGACGCTGTGCGTATAGATAGTCCATAGATAAATGACAATTAAATGCATCAATGTGGACCTGTTTTGGAAAGATGAAAGGTCAAATATATACAGATTTATTTATACAGATTATCAACATATCATGGCATTTATGTATTAATTTGTGACCCATTGCACAAGATAGTTCTCAGCATATATACTGGTGTACATCTGTAAAAAAGAAATTCAATGAAAGGACTGTATGATCACCAAAGACACAAAGTCAGTCAAAGACTAGTTCAATATGTCGCCATCAAAGTCAACAGCCCACTTGCAGCAACTTATATCATTACATTTAAGCAAAGTCAACGTTCAAAATTTCACCGTACAGTATATTTATCAAATACTACTCTGGCTCAGTAAAAAGAAAAAATAATACTGACATTTGTGAAAGTGAAAGGATTTTATGACCATCACAGAAACAACATCAGATACAGTCAGAAAAAGATGTCTGCATGAATCATCACCGGAGTCAACACAAAAATTGAAACCCAGCAGTGATTTGTCACTAAAAATAAGCAAAGATAACCTTCAAAATGTCACATGCAGCTTGTTTCTTTTAAAAAGAGATGGCAAATCCGAAATTTACCTCATCAGTAGACCAATCCTCTCGAAAACCTAATCAGTAGACCAATCTTCTCGAAAACCTAATCAGTAGATCAATCCTCTCGAAAACCTAATTCTTCGATCTTTTTATCCCAACCAAATACTGAAAATTTGTCAAGTCACTCATGTGTCATTAAAACAACAAGTTTCTTTTATTTGTAAGTAGTCGGTCCACAGACAGGTTTAGTGCCAAACGGTGGCAATAGCAAACCAAACCTGAAAGCTACAGTTTCAAATGACTAGTCAAGTTTGGTTACAGTCTTCCGCGACTGTATAAAATGCCACAAAACACCTAAGATTGGTCAATTATTATAAAAACAATTTTTCACTCTTTGTGCCTTCATTGTCCCCTTTCCAGGTTAGGCACCTGATTGTCTTGTGTTTACCAAAATAAATAAGCCTCAATTTAAATACGAGGCAAGTTTGTCTTGTCTTGCAAGTAATCTGTCCTCAGACAGGTTTAGCACCATACACGCCATCCATCTCTATCCTCGGCTCTCCGCTTGATATCTGAATAATTTTCCATTCTTCCATTAACTTGCTTTTTGAACTGGTCTAATAAAGTTACTCTTTTCCTTCCTCGGCGTCGTTTTCCAGAAAACCGTCCTTCAATGATATCTCTTAACATACTCTGGTGTCTCAGAACGTGTCCGATCCATTTCCTTTGGCGATTTCGTATAGTTGTTATAAGCATTCTGCTCTCCTCAACTTGTTGTAAAGCTCCTTGATTTGTCATTCTTTCTGCCCAACTGATTTTCTGCATTCTCCTCCAGAACCACAATTCTGGACTTTCCAGCCTTTTGATAGCTTCCTTCTTTAACACCCGTGACTCTGATCCATACAGCAGGTCACTCCACACCAGCGTCTTANCGTCGTTTTCCAGAAAACCGTCCTTCAATGATATCTCTTAAAATACTCTGGTGTCTCAGAACGTGTCCGATCCATTTCCTTTGGCGATTTCGTATAGTTGTTATAAGCATTCTGCTCTCCTCAACTTGTTGTAAAGCTCCTTGATTTGTCATTCTTTCTGCCCAACTGATTTTCTGCATTCTCCTCCAGAACCACAATTCTGGACTTTCCAGCCTTTTGATAGCTTCCTTCTTTAACACCCACGACTCTGATCCATACAGCAGGTCACTTCCACACCAGCGTCTTAATCATTCTCTTTTTAATGTTCCGATTATATTTTTTTGTTAGTAGCTCTCGCCTCGAATTGAATGCAGCCTTTGCCAGAGTTACTCTTGACTTTCTTTCTCTGATGCAATAACCATCGCTTATTATAATACTCCCGAGATACTTAAAGGTTTTAACTTCTTCGATAGGTTCCTCGTTCATTTTGATCTTAACATTACCTTCGCCTCTTTTACTGATCTTCATCACCTTGGTTTTCTTTACATTAATTCTCATACCAACACTCTCAACTACCCTATTCAAATGGCTATTATTTCTTGGTGTCCTTTCTCAGTGTTTGCTACCATGGCCTGATCATCGGCAAAACGTATTGCTGGAACTAGCTTTCCGCCAACCTTAACTCCTTCTTGACAGTTCTTTAGGACTCTTCTTACCGTTTCTTCAGAAAATATGTTAAAAAGGGAAGGTGACATTAGGCAACCTTGGCGTACTCCTCTACCAATTTCAGCTGGCTCTAACTCTCCATCTATTGTTCTTACTGTTGCTATCTGATGTATGTATAGGTTCTGTATAACTCTTCTATTCCTCCAGTCCACGCCAGCATTTTTGAGGATCTCCATTAGGCTTTTCCAATCCACCTCATCGAAGGCTTTCTCATAATCTACAAACGATACATATAGTTCTTGATCGTGTTCTATACTGCGTTCCGCCAGAGTTCTCAACACAGCTATTGCTTCTCTTGTTCCCCGTTCTTCTGTAAAACCAAACTGGTCCTGTCCAATTACATTCTTCATTTTGTTTTGTTCAGTATTTTAAGTAATATCTTTGAGGCATGTGTTATCAAGCTCATCGTTCTATGGTCTTCACATTTCTTAGCTGCTGATTTCTTTTCTATTGGTACTCTCTGGTGCCTAATGGAAGGGGGGGTTGGAATAAGCGGGGGGGGGGTTGGAAAATTCTCCAATAGCCAATAAGCGGGCGGGTTAGATTAGCGGGGGG
>RDPX01000376.1:589942-601574 GCA_003991215.1 Morbakka virulenta | reverse complement strand
TTATGTTGTATAGCGTTTCGTTGGAAATCTTTTTCGGCCAAGTCATATTTAGCAATCGACGTAGAAATTTGCGCTGAATTATGTTTACCTTATCACAGAAATGGGAATTCATGACCCACAGTTCACTGTTATACATGAATATACTAGTGACATAGCCACCGAAGACACACAAGGTTGCTCAATGCTTATTGTGATTGTCCATCGAAGACACACAAGGTTTTTTTTTTTGTGATTGTCCATACTCAAAAGACATAAGGGGAAAAAAGAAAAGAAAAAAGAGATCTTGGCTTTTCACAGAAATTTCCTTCCAACCTCACAATCGGTATATTTGAGAAAGAGGTCTAGAAACCAGTGATGCAGGAGGGGTCGATGGGGAAACAAAGCAGTGATCACCAACTTTGTGAAGTGATTTGTTTTGTGCATAATCATTTGTGACGATCAAGGAAGAGGTGGAAGTAAAGTTACGTATTATAACTATATCTTACCACAAAAACTAGTTTGGGAATTGTATGCCACCAACACATGCTAAATGACAATTTTACCTTTGACAGGTATTCTGTGGCCCGTTGAAAAAGAAGTAACCAACGAAATCAACAGTGGGAATGAACACTCAGCAATCTAAAAGGTTTGATGATGACAAAAATTGCAAACCCAGGAAAATGATATTTTAATATGTGTGCAATTGAACAGAAGAAAGGAGAACTTTTGTTGTTGGTTTTTTGAGAGCTGCACAATAAGACAATTACCCCAGCTTCACAATGAACAACATGTATTTTTACTGGATCACACAAGTAATTATTGGAAATGTGGTGTTCTTTACACCTTGCACAAGTGAAAGAGGTAAAAGCGTTGTTTTTCACCCTTTTTGTGATTATTGCCGGTTCATACTAGTAAGCGTAGATGTAAACAAAATTGATAAAATAAAGAACGTTAGTACTTTTGGTTGCCTCAAAGTAGATCTGTCGAAATTCAATTTGGGAAATAAATCTTAAATCCCAAGTTTTTACAAAGTTCAAGAAACCTGCAACTAGTAAAGAATTAGTGGGATATCGTCAGTGGTAATTAAAAAGCAGATCGCATTGCAACAATCTATGCAATGTAATTGCCTTTTTAAAGACCCTGGAGAAAACCACTGACGTCCAGTTCGAATGTACACAAACCTGATAACTAGAGATTGAGACTGGTGAAAGTATATACAGATAGAGTACTCGTAGCCGGCAAAGATGTCAGCCCAGGTTGGGGAAAATAACTACTTCAAATGTTGAATTTTGAATGCTTAAGTCCCTCCGACATTGAATTCGAATAGAACAGAACTTGTTACTGGGACAAACCTTAGTTTGTGTTTAAATCATTATATGTGTGACAAGTAGTTTAAGTTTCTCACTCCATGTTTAAACAGGTTTGACAGGATATGGACTGATTATAGTATTTGAAGATTCCCGGCCCAATTCACAATGGTGTTACTTAACTGGTTATTGTATCTGGTGTTCCCCCAAGTGCTGTTTGTGTTAGTTTAACTGATGTTTTATTGATGTTGAGATTCATTTGGAACTACATTTATGTTAAACATGGACAAATTATGAGTATACACACACACACACATATATATATATGGACTGCTGTACTTAACAGTACAAACAGGCATTTCCAAGAACTGTTATCAATGTTTTGATCCAGCCTGACATCACAATATCAAGTTGATTTTTCTAATGGTAATTCTTTGTACTTGAACCCAGATTATTGTTTTGATATTTATGGCTTCACTGGGCAACACTCAGTTTATTTTATAGCAATGCTTATGCAAGGCCTGCTATTGTAAATCTCTCAACACCAAAGAATTTGATGATTTGATAAAATTACTGGAAGAAAATCAACTAAGAAAGCAATAGTTAAAGGAAGAAGCAAGTAAGAAAAAGTGAAGACTGGTATAACTGTTTCAAAGAGGTATTTAGAGAACCACCAGAGACAACAGGTGATTTTTTTTGTTCCATCCTAGATGAAAGTGAATTAAAATATCAAGATGAGACACCTCACTTATTCTGGTTGTGTATGTTTTAGAAAACAAATAAAAGAAAACAAAGCAGTAGAATCTGATGGCATTAGGCTTGAAGTATTAAAATGATGTAATGTCATTGATATTGTAATCAGTTTCACCAATAGCTTTGCTTATAGTCACAAGCCTAAACAATTGGGAGAAAGTGATATGATATCAGTTCCTAAAATAGAAAATTTAAGGTTGCCAAAGAAGTCCTGGAAGGAATTGATTGAAGGCGATCTGAAGACCCTCAACTTGACAGAAGAAATGGCTGGTTATCATATGAAGTGGCAAACTTTGCTGAAAGCTACAAGTCAGACACATGTATGATGTGTCCATTGGCTTTAAATGTATAGTAAGTAAGTAAGCAAGTAAGTAAAAACCATTAAGAAGTACTTTTATCTTCAATTGTTACCAGTCATTTACTGAATGATCCTTAAGCAAATTTAACCTAAATTTAATCCAATAAGACCTAATCAAAATACATTTGGACCAGAAAGAGTCACAGCTGCCCATATTTAAGGCTTTGAGAAGACTTACAGAAGGAGTTAAGGAGAGAAATCTAAACGCAAAACTCGTCTTCATTGATTTAAAAAAGAGTATGAAAGCATACTCTGCTTTAAAACTATTTTATATCAGTACAAAAGCAGAGGGCTTAACACCATAATGAGGCATAGTTTTTCAAAATATTAGCTTGTGCCCTGTGAGGACATAGCTCTGCTTAATACATTTTCACTAGGCCATGAGACAAGCTCTAGCCAATGATGCTCAGGAACTAGGCTTAAAGGAAATGAAGCAGATGCCACAAACCAGTTTCAGTAATGGATCTGGACTTCCCTGATGACATTGCATTCTTGACTGGAAATTGAACTAGTTTCAGGCTTCTTACATCATGCCCAATACCATTCTGCAAAAAAGACTAGCACCCAAATGCAAGTAAGACAGAATTCATGGGTTTTAATCAAGATCAAGGAGAGTTTTGAAATTAATTGACTACAAAGTCATTAAAACAGCAATAAATTTCAACTATTTCAGAGTATGGATAGACAACACAGAAGCTTATGCAAATGTTGGAAAGGCCTTAGCTTTGAAATTCTGCAATAAAATGAACAAAGTTTGGAAGTCATCTCATTGTGCAGATTTCTGGCATTGGTAGAACCAGTATTCTTGTACAGATGTGAAATTTGGACTTTTCACTAAAAGTTTAAGAATAAGCATAGATGGAACCTACACTAGGCTTTTAAGTTTTGCTCATAATGTTTCATGGACTGAGGAAGTAAAAGACAGTGTTCTGTATGGGAATCTTGCAGAGGTTTCTGTAGAGATAATAAAAGTAATAAAAGGATGAAGCTATCATGGTACTGCAATAAACAACCAGAGGAAATAGCATTTTGATGTCATTGCAACCATCACAGAGATGACCAAAAAGATTTTAGATTTTATAAAGAAAACATAAAGAAAGACTTTATTCTGAAATGGTTTAGCTTTGAATCACTTATTTCATCTTTTGAAACACTTTTTGAAGTAACTGTAGATTTTCTTATTTTTATATCTTTCTTCCTGTTTGTTGTTAAAGTAGTGCTTACCTTTTTGCCTAACAGTTTTAGTTTTTCCAGGGTGTCATTAGCAATTTCATAGCTTGTAAATGGTTCATGTGACGGCCTAATGATTAATTCTTTTTCGCACTCATAAGGAAATTTTAGTGGTTCATTATTTTGAGAGTTAAGTTTTAGGTACTGGTTGATCAATACTATTTTGCTTTCGAACATGTTCTTAATACTTTTAAGTCCTCTACCATCTTTTGTTCTACTGATATATAAATTATCAATATCACACTTGGGGTGAAAGTTGCTGGTCATTGACAGAGTTTTCCTTGTCTTGATATCAAGTTGTTTGACATTGTAATATTAATTTTTTTATTATATGTGTATTTTACGTCTCAGTGTACTGAAGAGATAAAATGCATACATGCATAATTCATATTTTAGGTAATGTATGTATACATAAATTTTAAGTGTACATCTATAGTTGTATGTGTATTTTATATCTTAATATTAGACCTGAACTGATTACTTGCAATATTCAAGTACTTATGACTTTGGAAAAAAGCTTACAATCTTGAGACACTGTTGATCGTGACTTAATATTTAGTATTTTCTTCCCAATTCTCACCCTTTTTTGTCTTGTTTTGGCTTCCCTTCTTAATTTACTTTTATAGCTCTTTATTTATGATAATAAAGAAAGTAGACTTGTCAATTATAAATTATAGGGGTACCATTTCATTAATTTTAGACTTTTGGTACACATAGCATAGGAATTTATGTGTTTAACGAGCCCTTAAGTTCATTCAAGCAGAGGCCTCTGAACTCATAAGCAGATTTTACCTGATAAGTACAGCTCTATGTTATAAACTTAAAAAGATACATGTACACTCACATATTTGTACAGATTAATCTTGCGAGTTGATTTATACAATGGTACATCTAGAAACTTGTATTTAATATTAATAAGAGACCTGAAGATAACAAAAATAATAGAAAATAGACTTTTGAAATTCAAGACAGTAAAAATTATGTTAGACTAGGTTTGTGGTAGCATTTTGTTGAAAGATCACCTGATCTAAAATAATCACAAATTAGATGTTTAAATTTTTTGTAACATCATTTTCCCCAGATTTCTTTGAGCAGACAATTAAACATTGTTACTCTGACAAATATTGACACTTTTGAACAAATTTCATTTGGAGGTTTTATGGATGTTTGATTTTCTTAAGACACTGTATTGTGGTCTGTTAGCTGGTATTGTTGGCTTGTTGGTAAATCCAATTGTTGAGTGAACAAAAATAAAATATACATTTTTAAGAAGTACCGATCGAGATGAAAAAAGGAGAGGCATAAAATATACAAAGTTTGCTGTCTGTGATAATGAAAGATGTTTAACTCGATATGAAATTCAGCAATTGACTCAACAATACCCTCACTCCCACCGGGCTCCAGCCATTAAATTTCCTTTATAGTTGACTGCAGCTGTACTGATTTAAATAGCAACATAGCACACTTAGTAACAGCAGCATAAATTACGACTTGCTCTAATGTTCCCCTGACTAATCGAATTGGCACCGACCATCAATATGTACAAGGGCCCAAGTTGACCAATTAAAGAACTTTCACTGAAGCTCTTATCCAATATAGACTAGTTAAATAGGAATTGGGGTAAATACTAGACACTGACGACATATAAGGGGCTGCGAAGCCCAGCGATGAATGATGAGTGAACTTCGAAATACATCCAAGACAATTTAACAGTTAAACTAAATTACAATAATAAAAATTTGAGTTGTTGATAGCAATATATTTTTTTTAGCTTTGATGAAACTTGACAGATCAGGTGTTAATAGGGAAAATGAAGTACCAATATAAGCATTAATCATAATAGCTACAGGCTATCTTTTATCCTTTGAGGAGCCGTGGCTTAATGATTAGTGCAACTGTACCATAACCAAGGATTCATTCTGGGTTCAATTTCCCAAGCTGGCAACTTTGAAACTTTGAAACTTTACAAAAGAAAAAGCCATTGGTTGGTATCAGGAAGGGCATCTGGCCAAGAAATTCCTCACTGCATAATCCAAGTCCCTGTGAATCGCACTGTCTGAGCCCAAGTTAATGAGGGAAAATGACATTAAAACCAAAAGAAAACTCTTTTATCCTTTCTTTGTTTATGCTATGAATAAAATGTTATTCCATTTTTATTTTCTTCTTCAGGTATGTTGTCCCAGACATTTACCAGCAAAAGAAGTGAACATTTAAATAAATATTATTATTTAATTGTTTAACTTGTTTTGATTCTTCTTGTTGTTTCTGTTAGTGAATTTCATTACTTTTTTGTTATTCACTTAGTTCTGCTCTATTCAGACTCAGGGAACCATCTTACAGTCTATGGCTCAAAATCTGTAAGTACTTCATAATTATGGTTATGAAAAACATTTTTAACTTTTATATAAGTTGCTATTGAAAAGTTAGTAAATGATAAAAGAGTACTCAACACCTATTGGTATTTTGCATAGGATTTGTAAATTTTTTGTATGATTGTTGCATTTGAACTAGTTTTCCTATAAAGTAAAACCAATTAGAATAACTTAATTTAGTAAGCATTGTTTAGTGGGGCTAGTATAGCCAGTTGCTTGTTGTACGTTTTCTGCTATTGCACTGTTTCTCCATGTCTACTTATTTACTTTAGCATCTTGATGACATCTTTATTTTCTTACCAGAACCAGAATATTTATAGTTTTGTTTCTTTCTTTCAGTGAAGCAGCATACACTAGTGTTGCATTTTACTCATATATCTGAAAATTTTCTTGATTATGCAAAATGGGCCAGTGGTTGGCCATATTCTGAAATATCTTTCTGCACTCATTACAACTGAAGTAAAGTAGCATGCTTTTTAGATTTGGATAGTGAACACATCATCCTGGTCATAAGGAAGTCATCTGTGACTCTTGTTGGAATATTTCATTGAAAGCAGCATCACTGTACACCATTTTCAATTCAGTATTTTCAAACCTTGACATAACTTTATTGCAACATATCTAGATTGGTATGAACCACATGGGGTAATGCCCAAGACAGAGTTGACACTATGTTCAGTCAGTAGCTATACTGATAAGGAATGCATGTGACTACTTACAGAAAATAATGACTCACAACAGTCACATGCATAATATGGGTAATTGTCTATCACCTCCCAAGCTTTCATTGTAGAGGAAAGCTGAGATTAATGAATAACTAGTTCTCATTGATTCCTTTGCTACTGTAGTCTATGAGGCATCTTAATGCCAGTGGTTGTTTTTTTAGCACTCACTTGCACCACAGGAGATCAGCTGTCTCTTTCAATTTCAATGCCATTTCTGGTGGCAGCATTGGCAGAGAGACATTGCTTGAGGGTGAATCCAGTGCAGCTGCTCTTGGAGTTACTTGGTGTGAGGCTGGTACATCTTGTGTTAGTGTTTCATGTCATTAAAGATAATTGGCTTCAACAGTGATATTGGCACTGGGGTATACTTTTGTAAGAAAATTTCAGTTTCTGGGAGTCTCCCATCCTGAACCAACTATATACACCTTATTTTGGTCAAATTGTCATACTTATGTGATAGAGCTGGTCTGGCCTCATCCTGTACGGTGTAGTCCTGACTGGTTTTGGATCCAAACTTTGTCTCCTACAGATAGAGGAGGAAGTTGGTGGGTATGTCCAGGACATTGCAATGCAGCTTTCATATGGAGACTTCTCAATGCCTTCACACAAGCTGCAAGGTTTTCTTACCTGTTTCATGAGGTTGTTTTCTTCCTAGAAGGCTCAGGATGAAGTCGTGAGTCTCCTGACTGAAGAAGCACATAGCAGGTGACATCTTGGTACCTGGGTCTTAAGTGTTTTAAATTTCAGGATGGCCATTTGCAGCTTATTTATGTCTAGTTTGCAATTTGGCCCTGTATTTGACATTATCAGTCTTCATAGTTTTTACTTTAACTTCTGCTCTCCAGTTAGAATGAGGGAAGGTGACTGAAGATAAGGAATGATGTACCCCACAATCTTTCAGGAATGTGGTAGTTTCTCCAGATATGAATTCTGGGCCTCAGTCTCTGAGTGAACAACTTATCTAGTATCCCAACTTAAACATGCATTGCAAGTTTGTTATCAGGTCCTTGGAGCTGCCTTTTCCATGCTGAATCATTGGCCACTTGGAGTATCTGTCCACTGCAACAAGGTAGTTGATACCTTTGTGTTTAAAAAACCTGCACAGATGTACTGAAATGAATATATTGGATAACACAGTGGATATGGTAATTCCAGGGGAAAAGATACTTGCTTTGACCTGAGGATTCATGGAAGTTACACCTTGATGAGCTGCCTAAAGTGTATTTAGGATGGTACCTCAGAGGCTTTGAGGAATTATAATACAGTGTTTCTATAATGCAACACCATCAATTACTGAGAGGTAGTCTTGAAACTCAAAATAGTTATGTAGATCAGGAGCTAGATCTGTCTTTTGTGCAGGGAATCAATTTTCAATTGTTCTTAGAAGGTCCTTTAAAATTCATATGAAATTTGTAGCACATTGTTTTCTCCTTGACATTGCTAAGCCTTGTATTTTTATCTTCTATCTGCCCCTAGTACTTTTTCTGGCTGATGTATGTACCATTTCTTGGCTTTTTCACCACCATTTCTTACAGCTTCCAGTTAATGACTTGAGCTACATTGTCATGTCTCAAGTTCGTATGTTATACTTTTCCTGTGCTAGCTTGGGACATTCTGAAACAATTTGTTATACTGTCTCATCTTCTGTACATTGACATAATGGAGAAACGTCTTTTCCATGCACTTCTTTACTCATGTTATTTGTGCATAGTACTTGATCTTGAGCTGCAATAAGTGTGCTCTCTGTCTCTTTTTTCAAGTAGCCTTCATTAACTAGACCCATGATTTATTACCGCTTAATTCATTGATCCCTTTCATTAACTGCCCTTGTAGTGTCTTTCCCATATATGTAGTTTTGTATTCCTTTTGAACTTCCTTGCCCTTTCTACATCAGTTGGCCTGCAATGCATGATTTCTATGCACTGCCATTAGTAGATCTTCCTTAGAATCCTGTAGATATTTGTTGAAGTTGACAATTTCTATTCTCACGCAGTCTTCTACTCCACTTAAACTTTCCCTTCCTTCAGGTCATTTCAAATGCAGTCTATCTACACCTGCATTTGGATGGTGTGGTCCAAACATTGCCAACCTCTTAGTTGTTTTATCAACCCTTGCAACTCTGTCTTATTCCACCCACCTCCAAGATCCCTAAATACTTATAAATATTCTCCTCAATACATTTAAACATATTTCAGTATGACATGCTAATTTCTTCTCATCTAACAGACATCCCTCTCTTCATAATTGAAACAGTACACTTCAACAATTCAAATTTCCTTTTTACATCATCTGAAAATACCCTCACTGTATTTATTAAGCAGTATAGTTGCTCTTCTTCTTCTTTGGAAACAGCTTGAAATTTTCCATAAATAACAAATGGTTGATCTTCTGTCCATCCTTTCTCAATTGATAAAAAAACTTTACTTAATATCATCATCAATGGAATCATTGTCAACAGAAACAAAAGTGGGGATAAGCTATTTTCTTGGGACATACCACATCTAATCCTAACATTTCCTTATCTTTGATCACCAGAAACCAACTCTGAATCATGCTTTTTGTTCTTTCTGATATTTATTGCCACCCCAAACATCTAGTGAGATTTCCATTCAGCTGTGAGGCACAATACTGTATGCTTTATGTAATCAACACATACAATACTCCTGGCTATGTAAGTCTCCTTTTTACAATTCTTCATTATCATTTTGTTGATCAAAATTAGGTTCTTTGTTACCCCATTTCCTTTTCTGTATAATTTATGCTCTTATTTTCTTCCAAATGTCTATACAATTCTTTGGCTAATAAAGCTGTCAGTATGTTCCACAGCAAAGATCACCAAGTGATTGGTCTAAAATTTGACTCTATGTTTCTATTTTCTATTTTCTTTAGCAAAACAATGTCTTCCCAGCCACCAGCCATATGGGTACACTATTCTCTTGGGTACATTCTATTGATTGACATTCTAATCATATTCTATTGATTGCCTATTCTGCTATGTGTTAAGCCTAGGTTTTTAATCTGATTTCCCTAAACCCATTCTGGATCTGGGCTTTTCCATCAACTACCCCTTTCTTCAAAATTCTCATCCACTCAGCATTTTCAGTGTATGTTACTGGCTGGCCCCATATGGCACTCCAGGATACCCTTTCTTCTGTGCCTGGTACAACATTTTGTCTGAGCAGTTTTTACTGACTGTGCCCCACTGAAATCAATCTCTGTTTTCCCATCTTACCTCCTCCTACCACTTCAATGCCTTTTTGCTCATGTGCTACACCATTTCAAGGTTTTCCTTTGTGCCAACATTGTGTAGCCCAGTTCTTACTATCCTGCTGATTTGTTCCAGATCTTTATGTAACTTCTTTTGCTTTTTAAAAATCCACCATCTCCAATGTGGCCATCTCTATTCATTAGTCTCTTTTTGTTTTTACTCAGTCATACCTTCCACACAGTAAGCTACTGCTCTTATCCATGTATTTGTTTCCATTATATTTTCTGTTGTAATAAAGAAATGGCCTTATTAACCTTATTTGTTGCTGCTTTCACTTTCTTCCTTTCATAATACTGCAAGTTTGGAGGGATCTTATCTGGATTGTTTCTGTTATCAAGCACTTCCATTAGTAGATCTAAAATAAAATTATTTTTGTTCACTTCACAGCTCCCCAGTGACAATTGTCTTTTATAAATTTTTGTTGCATGGCAATAAATTGTCACTTAGCAACTTGTTTGCAGTCTTATCACGTATATGTTTTTTGCTTGTCAGTTTCTTGATAAAGTCTGTTGTAGAAGGACGAAAATTTGAAATAATAAATAAAAATTTGATTTACTCAAGTAAATGTTGGCATACCTTCTTTAGTCATTTCCTGTGTCATATATATATAATCTGTAAGCCATCCATTGATCCATATCATTCTTGCCAGATCCACTATTTTCTGTTCATTAACCAGGAATAATCTTTTTTTCATTCATATATGTTTCATACTTTTCTAGTATTCTCTAGTTGTTGGGTCACTTCTAATCCAACATTCTATTAAAATATTGTTTACTTCCTTTTCCCACTTTTTCCTGTCAATCACGCATTCCAACAGTAGCATTATCATGACAGGATCCCTGCTGCTGGGCCAGAAAACTTTATATTAAAAAGCCACTGATTTATGTAAGAACTCATCTGGGCATTTTATGGCCAATATATGTTTTAATGGTTTCTTCAGCTTCAAGTTACATTCTGAGGGGAAAGGGTATAGTTTCATACTTTTTGGTAAAGGAAGATGTGATGTAATATTTTGCTTCAAAGTATGCCTGACTACCAATTATAACTAAAGTGTTTGGCTTGAAATAATTTCAGTCCATTACCTACCAATTTATGCAGCCACTATTTTATGAACAGTCATTCATGTTTCAACAATGGCATAAGTTGCTGATAAGTACTTGTTATTCTGCATGCATATACTTTCTTGTCTCTATTTTTTTTGTCTCAATATAATGGTTTTAATTTCAGACTCACACTTTCATTTTAGTTAAAAATATTTAGTAGTTTATTTGTTTTTTGGGAAATGCTATAATATTACTAAAAAGTGATTTGACAAGTCTGGTTTGACATCATCATCTCATGAAACAATTTTAATACCAAGCTATCAAAAAGTAAGTGAAAGAAGGTACCAGCAATACTTTGTAGTGGTAGTACACAGTACAATAGATGTATTTTAAGCCTACTGGTGCTGGTGCTGGTACTACCACTACTATTACTACTACTATTATTACTACTACTGCTACTACTACTACTACTACTACTACTACTACTACTACTACTACTACTACTACTACTACTACTACTACTACTACTACTACTACCCCACTGCTGCTACTACTACTATTACTGCATCTACTAAAACTACTACTGCTACTACTACT
>RDPX01000376.1:566400-588084 GCA_003991215.1 Morbakka virulenta | reverse complement strand
ATTTCGTCCTCATTTTTGCCATAGAGTTTTAAGTCATCCATAAAAAGTAAGTGATATAGGGACACTTGTCTTCGATGGCAATTATATTCTGCATTTACTTTTCTGAGAATAACAGTCGTTGATATCATACACAGTACAAATAACAATAGTGAAAGGCTGTCACCTTCAAAGATACTTCGTTTCACCTCTACGTCTCCTAGTTGTTCGCCCCTAGACGTAAGAGACAGTTTCCACTTTCCCATGCTTTTCTCTGGAAGTTCTCTGATGTTTTTTGCTGTTCCAAACAGTTCCATGCGCTCCTTTTTTCAGCTATGGGGGACAAAATAATAGGCCTTTTTATAATCAGTCCACGCCATTGCCAGATTTGTGTGCATTTTTTTCAATCTTTTAACACTGTTTTGGCGATTAATAGTTGATCTGTTGTCCCACGACTCTTGCGTCTGCAACCCATTTGTTCTTTGGGCAACAACTTCGCTCTTTCCAGATATCCATACATTTCCTCTGATATTAATTCAGTCAACAGCTTATACATAATTGGGAGGCATGTAATTGGGCGGTGATTATCAACAACATTTTCCTTTATATCCTTTTGGCATAGGATGGTGTGACCATGAGTCATCCACTCGGGAAGACAGTGTTCGCCGATCAAAATCTTGTTCCAATGTTTTGCAATTCTGCCGTGCAAGTTTCTGAGGTTCTAAATCCAAAGCGCTTGTACCTTATCTTTTCCTGACGCTTTCAAATTGGGCATGGTTCTACTTTGCTTCTTCACCATTTCTGACGTAAAAGTTACGTTATCTTGTGAGTGCTACTTACTATTTAGTTCTTTTTTCATTTCCTTCAGGCAAATGGTCTCCTTATTATGCTCCTTTTTAACACTCCAGATGTTCCCCCAAAAGTTCCTGCTATCCTCGGCATTAAGCACCTCACCCGTTCTGATACCACCTCCACTTAACTCAGCATAACATTTCTTCTGATCACCATTAAATAACCTATTTTGTCCAAATTGTTTGATTCTTTGCTCATATCGCTTAATTTTTGCACTTTTGGCGATCATTCTTTGTTTCAATTCTTCCATTACAGTGTTTAACCGTTTTCGTTTCACTCTATATTTTTCTTCTAGCTTCCTCAGTTTAACTGTTTTCTTTGAAACTAGTTTGCCCTTCGATTTCCTACCGAGTAAACTTACATCATGCCTCAGCCTTTTGATATCGTTTTCAATCCTTCTGTTCCACCTAGACACCTTCTTTTATTTCCTTTCAAGTGCCTTTAACCCTAATTTACTTGGAATCCATACAGTAGCGGCTCATATCAACTTATTCGTTTCAGTGATGTTTCAAGTCGTTATATACATGGTAGCTTCATTAACCTTCTCGGTTTCTTTGTTAAGGGGTTTCTTATCGACCTTTTTGAAGGATATGCCATCACAATCTTTTTTTTCTCTCAGAATTTCTTTGAGGTCCTCAATAATTTGTTTTTGTTCCTGGTTTATGTCCTTTTCCTATATTTCTCCTATCACTATCTCATTTCCTTGTGTAATTGTTTCATTTCCTAAATCAGTTTTATTCCCACCCTCATCTGTGGCTCTCTCGTCATCCAACACATCATTTAATGTCGTTTCATTTGTTTGTGTTTTATTTTCTGCTCCCCTTTTGATCATTTCTAGTTCTAGATCCGATAACTATCCATTTACTCTAATACCCCTTGCTTGATGACACACGCGTTGCTCCGTTGATTCAAATAAACCTCTATCTTTCCACTCGTGAAACATTCTTTGTCTATACCCTCTAACTGGTTTACCTTCTTCGCTAAAGGGTTTACTTCGATGGTAGTATTCCATAACGATCCTGTTAACTTCCTTAGTCCACTTAATTCTAGCGGTCGCATGATGACAACCAGGTCCCCGTTGCTGTGCCAGGGAACACCTGCTGGGCGAGAGCCCTTCACATACAGTTCCAGTCTCGTTCACGACGTTATTTTCATTATTAAGGTTTTTCATCTAACATCCTTTAGAAGATTAGTGAATTTAAGGTTGCACTACCACCAGTATTTTTATTGAGACACCATCTCTAGGAGAGCTGCTATTGAAAGCTAAAGACCCAATCCTGACCATGCGACACAGCTCCATTCCGCCAGACATCAATCTGGAATTTACAACTGCGGTTGGTTCATTGTTCTGAGTTTTCCTTCTCATAGTACGATTGCCAGCCAAGGCTTACGACCTCGTCCTTACAGGAAGAGGATAGGGACACACTTAACTCCGCCGAATGTCGACCCGGTATTTCAAGGTCTCAGAGTAGGCTAACAGGTGCTTCACCTTGCCCAAGGGTGACCTGGAGGTAGTTGTGGCAAAGGGTAACCTCATTCGTCCACGTCGAAACTCCACAACCGGGTGCAGTTTATCGTCATACCCGGGACAAATTGTTATTATTATTTGAGTAAATTAGCTACAATGAGCCCAAGTATAAAATAACTATCAAATTTTGTTAGTTACAAATGACATCATACAACATATAGCCTAATCAAACTACTTCTCCTTGGATAAAGTCCTGATATGACTTTTCGTACAGTAGATTCACTGTCCATTAGCTTTGTCTTCTGCATCTCCGATACAGTTCTAATAACCAGTTCTCTTTTCGTAAACAATTTCATAAATTCGCTTATTGTTTTCTTCAAGCCATCACTGAGGGCTTCAACTACTTTTGGTACCACCGGGACCATGTATTCTGGCCGTCTCTCCCTCATCTCAAATGTTGGTTGTCGGTATTTCGTTACCTTCTCCAGCCTGTTTGCTTCCAGATTCTGTTGTTGAGGGCAGGCCATACCACAGATCAAGATGATTTTTCTTTCCTTGTCCTCAAGAGTCAAATCTGGTCTCCTCGCGGTTGTTGTTTTTCGAAGCTTACACACTCGACATCTTCCGTCTTCCACCAAACCTCGTCTTTACTATTTGCTTCAACATAGCCGTTATTGCTGATGTCTTGCGTTGCTATAGATTCTGTGTAAGCCACAGGCGGCATTCTTGTTCTTGGTCCCCAAACATCTTGCTTTATTGTTCTTTCGCCTTATACTTTTCTATTCGCCCTCTTTCTACACCTTTCTTCAACATCTCTTTGACTTTTTTCCATGTTGGTTTCCATTCTGCCTCGACTAAGTCATTGTTTAACCATACATCTTCATCTTCAAATGTCAACCTCACTCCAACTTCTTCTATAGTGGTCAGGGACTCTGCAATGATGGCATTTTCTCCTTCAGTTGTTCCCTTCTACAGGCTGCCTTTATCCATTGGTTCTTTTACTTTAGCATATAGCACGCTACACGCTATCTCGTCTCTCTGTACACATCCTTCGTTGACTTTAGTCCTCTTCCACCTTCTTCTCTTTTCAGATTCAGATTCTCTTCCCAACATCTTCTTTGTACATAGTTCTTTCTTTATCACCTGATCAAAATGGTTGAATTCCCCATTGTTGAATTTGCAGACATTCACTGGATATGCTGCGACCGGCATCACTTTCGCATTTATTGAAACAATCAGGTTTGCATCGTTCAATTCTGTGTTCACCAACATTTTGACTCTTTTGGTTACTTCCTCCTTGACTCTTTCAAATACTGCCTAGGTCTCTATTCTATCTGCTTGCTCAACGCCAAGAAATCTGTAACTCTTATTCTCACCCGCGTTCATCGTTTTCATTCTTTCTTCCAGTATTTGCCATCCGTCGCCCTTCACCATCTTGCCATGGTCAAACACTATCTCTTCAGAGAGACGTTTCCTTGTATGCATCTCATTGATTTTAATTCTCTTCCTCCTCTTTCTCTTTTAAAGTATAATCATTGGTCGCTTGCCTATCTTCCCAACATGTACTTTCCTCGCAGCTCCTTGATAATTTGGTCTAACTCCTTCAATCCAGCTACCGTAAATTTACACACATTCGTCACATAAGTTGCAACTGGTATGACTTTAATATTGATAGCCTTGCTGAGATTAGCATCATTCAATTCGGTTTTTGTCAGCATCTTCACTCTCTTAGTTACTTCGTTCTTCATTCGCATATACACATCCTTCGCCTTGATACCATCCGCTTGCTCGATTCCCCAAAATTTGTAGATATCATTTTCATCTGGGTTTATCGTCTTCATTCTCTCCCCAACACCTGCAACCCATCTCGTCTAACCATCTTTCCATTTTGAAAAATGATTTCAACCCATTTTGATACTCCATAACAAGCTCTGTATCGTGACCAGCTTGCACAATAATCTCGTTCACAATCTTCAGTGCATTATGGCTTTCTTGATACACTTTAAGGTCGTCAATAAACAAACTGTGAGTTCTTTTGACAACACGATTTCCAGGTTCACCCATTCTGTATCCTTTGCTATGTAGTAGTAATATGCAAACCGGAATTCCCGTGATACAGAATCCAACTGGAGAATAGCTGTCTTCATGAAGAAACCCACATAATATCCGTATCCACCTACTCGTCACCTAATCACTACCATTTCAAATTTCCAATCTCGTTTTGCATTTACTCATTAAATCCACAATCATCTTATGATATTTCTCGGTATTCCGACCCAAACACGAATCATCCAATCATGGTGTACTTTGTCATTCACCCTCTTGTAATCGTAAAACGCTACTGCAAGATTGATGTGGTGTTGCTTAACTTCTTCCATAATGCACCTATCGATTATGAGTTGGTCCACTGTCCCTAACACCCCTTCTACTGCTCCAAGCTGCCCTTCATCCCAAATCTCATTTGCCAGTGCGTGCTCTCCTATGTACTTAGCTACCAAGGCTGTCAGAATTTTATATGATGTATTCAGTCAGGTAATTGGGCGATAGTTGTTTTCCTCACTCAGGTTCTTTGTCTTGGGTGACAGTACTGTTCTCCCCTATGGCCACCATTCTTGTATCCTGGATGTGTCATCGTACAGGTCAGTGAACGATTTTCCCAACGCTGTCTGTGCCAGTGTAAACTTCTTCCACCAGAAGTTATGGATGCAATCTATTCGTGAAGTTGTCCCATTCTTCCTTTTTGCTTTTTCTCTTCTTCAGTGATTTCAAATTTACTGACGATGTTGACTGTTTCACTCAACTCTGCCTTTACTTCCTCCATCCATGGCATAATTAGTGTCAGTTCATCCTACTCCCAAATGCCTCCCCAGAACTCGACAAACTTCTCCATTTCAGGCGATTCACCTTCGTGTTTCTCTCCTTCCTCTGGCGTACGAAAAAAGCTCTTCTGGTCTTTCTGGAACACGATGTTGTCCTTCTTTCTTTTTCCCTTTTCAATAAGTTTGTCAAGTTTCACTTTCTTGTATCGTAGTTTGTCAAGCCATTGTTTTTTTTGCTACTTTCAGATTTCTTTGATTTTGATGATTTCTTTCTCCTTTTTGATTGCTTTTCTTTGTTGCTTTTCTTTGTTGCTTTCGTTGATGTAACTCATTTCCCGCTCTTGCTATTTCTCGTCTCAACCATTTCATCTCAGCTTTCAGCTTGTGTTCTCTTCTATTTCTACGCTCTGCTTTTCTGGCTTTTCACAGGTTTTCTTCTTTCGGCTTCACTCCCATCGTATACGCAACAGCTTTTTCCATGGCACTTTTTGAAACCATACTCCATGTTGTGCAAAATTGGTTCTACATGTGTTTGTAAAATCAGATGCAATATTATGTTATAATATGTATTGTAATTTTTCAGTCTTCCCATTTTATTAACATTGCTCTTACGCTTACACAATTACCAGTTTACTTTGAAAAAAAATTCCCTTTATCTTATTTTCAGTAATTGACTTAGTACCGCTTTATACTCATTTATTTTTTATTTTTTATTATTCAACTTTTTGATATTAGTGAAAAAGATCGTTTCGCATTCGTTTAGTACAATTGTATTTCCTTTTTCTGTTGCAGTGGGCTTGGTTAAATACAGAGGAAAAAAAAGTTTGGGAAACATGCTCTTGTAGTAAACGGCATTGTTGGAATCCCCAAAAGCATCTTCTTACCTCAAAAATAAATGTTTCAATGGCCAATAGAGTTTATATATCAATTTATTATAGCACAAGGAAATGTAATTTTTCTACACCATGTAATGAACATCTTGGAATTTATGTAAGAAGAGATAAAACTTTTGACATGAGCAGGGAACAAGAAAAAGGAAAATATACTTTTGTTGCAAATACATCGAAAAAGATTGATTATAGTAAAGCAGAACATTTGCATTTTGAGACAAGTGCACTGACAGACGGTTTCAAGTATATTTTTTTTGGGTTTTTGGATTCAGGATACTGTGGGACATTGATTATGGCAAATATATCATATGCCCGTTGCCCATCTAAATCATCAAGTTTATTAAAGTTTGATTCAAGAGCAGCACCAGGTACAGGAACTTCAATAGTGACAGGAAAATGTGCAGATAATGCTATACAAGAAGGATCATTAGCTCCAGAAATGAGTTGCTCAGTTAATGGCTCTGCCACTTTTAAAGGGAGTTGCGTTTGTATTGCAGGATATCGTAAGGCTAAATACACATGTCAAGGTACTTCACTTTTTATGCTATTTTAATCTATGTTAGTCTAGTGGCCGTGCTTTCGTTATTTTAATTTTTTAAAATTTATTTAGATTGCTATTTTAGTTGAAATATGACATGAATCTGTAAAAGCTGTTTGCACTACTCATAAAACTCAAATATGTCTGCAAAGCTAATAAGGATTTGATAATGAAAAAATACTGCAAAGAGCCCACTGCCAGATTGCTAGTGGTAGGCACGCAGTTTAAACAGACATTGGTGTAGATCCTTACATTTGGTTGTAAAACGGTATGCGTTATTGAAGAAGGAAATAAGTTGAATTTATTCTTGCATATTACTAGTAAAAGCCATCTACTGGCAAGTCTTGTTAAATGTACATTTTTATGGTTAAGAACCATACTAGCATAAAACCACTTTGTATTTGGAACTATGAAAAAGAAAAGAAAGAAATCCACTTGGGTCAAGAAATAAGAGTTGATCTCAGATTTAAAAACATCCACATCATATGATGGAGCACAGCATTCAGAAGCCTGAGAGGTCCACAATGTAAGTATCCAAAAAAGAAACTACATTTGTGAAGTATTTATTACAATTAGAGTTAATAACTGCACGGGATGACAACAGTGAGAGATATGTTTTATATGCGATGCATCAGACTGTGTTGTTACTAGCACAAAAGGCTCATTAGAACACTAACCACGTTAATACCTATAGAAAAGACTAAGACTAGCCACATTTTATTGATGAGACTAAGGTTGAAGGGTAGCAGCAATATCTAAACCTATCAAGTTACAAACACTCTGAATTTGATCAAGGACATCAAGAAAAGAGGAGGGAGCACCTGTCCAATTATGACAACAGCACTCTATACAAGGATGGATTGTAGACATGTGGAGTTACAAAATAGCCTCAGGCTCAAGGTACTCCCAAGGTTTAGACAAAGAAGAGCCAGCCACTTCCTTTCCCATTCTCTGACAGCCTGAAGGTCAAACTCAAAATCTTCTGCATATTTGATTTTTTCCTGGCGAGTTGCCTTGTGGCTAGTGCCAGACTACAAGGTACTGTCATTATCATATATATTGATGTACTGGAACGAGTTACCCGGTAAATATACCTTTGAGGAATTTTAGCATTAATAGGATACTCATTAAATGCTATTCTATGACACACATTTTACTATCAGAGAGAATGAACTAAAGGATTCCAAAGACCCGTCTTCAAATACCATAAATAGAAAACTTTTGAAGCCAGGCTATAGCATCCCATTCACCAGACATAACCTAAGACTACAAGTAGGTCCCGTTATTATAGTCAAAAGATCACCAGTGGACTGAGACTGTTAAAATTCATACCAAACATCAACAAAAAGACCCAGTATCTGCATGCATTGTTGATAAGTTGTTTGGAGCCCTTACTATTGACAGAAAGAAGAGTTCTTCTTCTTCTTCTTCTTCTTCTTCTTCTTCTTCTTCTTCTTCTTCTTCTTTATCTTTATCTTTCGGCTGCTCCCTGTTAGGGGTCTCCATAGCGGATCATACGCCTCCATTTGCTGCAGCATCTTCTTTTCTCACTCCCACCCCTTCATGTCCTTTTTTATTACATCCGTGTAGCGTCTCCTTGGTCTTCCACTATTCCCCCTCCCTGNAAGACTACAAGTAGGTCCCGTTATTATAGTCAAAAGATCACCAGTGGACTTAGACTGTTAAAATTCATACCAAACATCAACAAAAAGACCCAGTATCTGCATGCATTGTTGATAAGTTGTTTGGAGCCCTTACTATTGACAGAAAGAAGAGTTCTTCTTCTTCTTCTTCTTCTTCTTCTTCTTCTTCTTCTTCTTCTTCTTCTTCTTCTTCTTCTTCTTCTTCTTCTTCTTCTTTATCTTTATCTTTCGGCTGCTCCCTGTTAGGGGTCTCCATAGCGGATCATACGCCTCCATTTGCTGCAGCATCTTCTTTTCTCACTCCCACCCCTTCATGTCCTTTTTTATTACATCCGTGTAGCGTCTCCTTGGTCTTCCACTATTCCCCCTCCCTGGCAGATTCATGTCTAACATTCTCCTCCCGATATAGTTCTCTACCCTTCTGATCACATGCCCATACCATCTCAGTCTTGCCTCCCTTCGCTTCTCCCTCAATCTCTTAACATGTGCTGTACCTCTGATGTATTCATTTCTGATTTTATCCACGCGTGTGACTCCAAGTGCCCACTTCAGCATTCTTAATTCTGCCACCTCCAACTCTGCTTCATATTTCATTGACAAAAAGAAGAGTTACAGCTCAATGTTTCCAGGATCTGATAGATCACCTGATCACCGGGATTTTTGAAGACAATGACAACATTAGAAACTTTACAGGAAGAAGGTAAACGAGAATCTGATAGACAGTGGTTGAAATGTTTGGGCAGCAACTAAGATAGCTCAGAAGCACACTTTTTCAAGACAGCTACCAGAATCGAATCTAGACTAGAAGCTTTAGATTGATCAAGCGCAAGAATAGTCATTAAAGCCAACTAGGAATTACATTGACAGAGTTAAAAAACCCAATCAATTTGCAAAAGGACCTCTGGCAAAGAATCACCATTGTCATTTGCAGGAGGATTGGTGGAAAACAATCTAGAATAGCAATCATATTTTTCCCCAGAGGACATAGAAAAACAAGCAGCCAAAATATGAAGGAATAATCAGTTTGCCACAGTGGAAAACACTCATGTAAACCTTCCAGAAATCTGAACTTCCCAGTTTTTTAAAAGAAATAGATTCATAAACTCACTCAGCATTCTAATGAAAACCATCCATTTACAGTCATTGCTACCCGCATTGAAAAAAACTACAGATTCATCAGCTTCATCACTTTAAACTGAACAAAGAAATAATTGTGGTAAGGAATGACATAAGAAAAATTGGTATGTATGAAACCATTGACCATTGAGGTTACAGTTTGTAATTACAACTAGGTACAAATTTTCCAATACCATCCTGAAACCATTCTGTGAATTCAGTTGCAGTATCAAATGCTGGTTTTCCTAAAGACTTGATCCCATGGAACATCACTGAAAAAGGGCAAAAGCCATTCCATTAAGCCTGACCAAATGTACTAGTCTTGTGGTGATGTAGGTTCTCAACGAGAGTTATCAACAAGACTTGTCAAAAGTTGCCTTGAGCTCTGCAGTGACAATAACATGGTCAGAAGATGCAAAAGAAGGTAAAGATAATATGCACAGGAACAGAAGTCAAAAAGAGATCTTGGAGAGCTGGTCCTCTCCATTCTTCATAGAGAAAATAAATGAACTGTATAAGATCATTAGCAAGACCAAAGCTGTAGGTAACCCCGCCAGTTTTCTTGGTTGTATTTAAATGAGTTAACTAGGTTATGTGATAGGCATTGACGTATCGAAGACCTAAGATATTAACAGTGTGATGGTATCCAGAGCCTTTTCAACGGAGTCTGATACTAGGATTTACTAGGATGTACGGTAATGTACTGGAATTGTACCATGGAAGCTGGTCGTCGGCCATAGTAATCCTGATAGAATTAAAACTAATGACATTGGGGAACAACTATTGGCTTAGTGCTTGAAGAATCATACGAAGGTAATGAGAACGATATTCAGAAGTAAGAGAATCCAACGTTAAACTTGGAGACATGTTGCTTCTGGCAATCCACAGTAACGTTGCTCAGTTCTATGTATTTATTGATCCATCAGTATTCGAAACTGACCATAGGCTACTGATGACTAACATCCAATTACCAAATTCTAGAAAGAAATTGTTCCAACAGCTTAGCAAAAGGAAACTGAAGGACTTAAAACTAAGGAAAGATCTTGATGCTCTACAACACATTAGTTATAGACAGTTTTTTGCTAGAACAAATTACAAAAAATATCAAATTACCCTCATGGGATTGACATAAGTGGTATAACTGAACATGCAGTAATAAAAAGATGTTATTGGTATAACACACCTAGCCCTTTGATTTATAATTAGCTAACAGTAATTTATTTAAATGTCTGCATTTTTCAATGAGTTCACTACGCTTAATCAACAGTTCCTCTTTGTTAGCGTAATTAAGGATCTCGAACTTTTCGTGCAAACAAAGGTTGCACATTTTTTATTTGTTTGAATAGGGTTGCGCGTGAGTTATTACCGACCATTTCAGGGTGGGGCTGATGTTCTTTTCTTTCAGGTCCCATACGTACGATGAAAGGGTTGTACTGTTTCTGTACTTTTTATTTCTTAGCGATTGCTTATGTCCATTACATCTTGTCTTGAAATATTTTTCGGTCAACCCAACATAAACTTTCTTCTGGACTTCTGGCGCAGTAACTTCACATTTTTATACGACTGATTTTTCTCTACAGTCACCTTCCAGGGAGCATTCATCTTTGTTCTTGCAGTTACATGGTAACTTCGCTGATAGATTAGGTGATGCAATCTTCTTATTGTGGGAGTTGATGATTTTCGCAACATTATCAGTGCAGCTGTAGCTCACTTTGGTGTTGTTGCGATTAAAAAGCTTGTATAGACGATTTGATGGTGGAAAATGTTTATCAACTAGGTTCAGAAATCTGCGTGTGACGTTGGTAGACACGTTTTTTCTAAATGGTGGGTTAGACTATATGATGTTTCTTGGCCGATTTCTCCTTCTGCTGGGTACGGGATCTGGATTGTAATTCAGCATGGTATCGTGGTATCCACTTTTTTCCAGTGCATCTTCATAGACGGTTTTTGATTCGTTAAAAACTGCTTCGTTTGATGAGTTTCCTGAAAGTGTCTTTGTAAAAATTTGTGGAACTCTTTGGAGGCTCTGGTACTATTTTTGGGAGTACTTTGGGGAGAAATCTATCCTTACGTTTTTTATAGGAGATATATTTTGTGGATCTACTGGTTTGGTGTAGCTTTGACTCAGCAAGTAACCTGTTGATGCAGATGGTGCCAAGATGATTGTTTGAGATTTGAGATCGTCCGCGGACAACAGCCCTTCCCCACGCATAGTGTTGCCAACGTTGTTGAAGAAAAAGCTTGTGGCAACTATTAGGGCATCCAAATGTCATCTCTTTATTATATTTAATTGCAATGGTATTTTGATGCCTATGATATTTTGTACTTGGCATAACTTTTTAGTTTTTTTAATGGTTTGCCTATCCTCAACAGCTTGCCCACAGGGATATTTTAAAGAAAAGAAAGGTAACCATATATGCAGACGTTGTGGGATAAATTCCATTCAGTCAGGGAAATATACCAGATGTTTGTGCAAGAAAGGTTTTTATCGAGCAATAGCGCATTTGTCACAATCAGAAAAAGATTGTTATCGTAAGTAATTGCTTTCATATACAGTTTATTTCTTTTTGTTTCAGGTTTTTTTTTGTTCGGGCGAAACAAGAACATAACACTACGGCCATAATTTCTTAAGCGTTAAATTATGTTTGAAGTTCTACATATTCTGTACTTGTTTACGGGTTTTCTTCCAGGTTAATTTAAACAAGGCACCATAATCACATTCGTAAAACACACATATGAATGTGCATTTAAAGTTGAAAGTAAATATTGCCCCAGAAAGTCAAAAGTGAATTCAGAATTCGTTGAAGTGAAAACAGGTATGGTTTTAATTGTTGAAAATGAAAGCAGGCTTGCTTGAACATGTGCCACACCTTCCAATATATAGCTGTATAGGTAAGACATAATCTATCCATATGCTGGTGAAAAATGGCTATGTCTTAATACTGAGCTTAAGCGTAGATACCAATAACATTGGAATGGTAAACTAAAGTGAAGAACACAAACAGGAGAAAAAATTATGACAGGTTCATCTTCTTAAGAATTGGCATTGCAAAAACAAACTTCAAAAAGTTGGAGAAGGTTCCACGGTCAAGTAGTGTGACGATCGAAGCTAGAATTAGGCTGACTGGTCGTGCAGAAGGAAAAAATCAAGGGGAAGACAAAGAACTACGTACTTGGCATGCTCAGAAGGTGCAACCGTTTGGAGACCCACTGTGCTCACTCTAAAGTTCGAAGAAACGCCAAGAGAAGGATGTTATGGCTGCCGCCTACGCCAGAATTCTGGCACGACACCCTGATTAAGCTAACCTGCCCTTCATAATGTTTCTGGAGTACCTTACCGTGAAAATTTGTTGCCAAAAATATCTCAGCACTTCTTCTTCTTCTGAATTCGAGCGAACTCGAACTTAAAAAACCAAAATTTCAATACAAACGTAAATCAGAGTACTGTTAGGAACTTAAAACATGGCCTAAAACGATATCGTCTGCATAATTTAATAAAAAATGCCCGTAAAATCATACTGCCAAATGCTCACAATCAGTTGTATCACAACATATAGTCAATGAAAGTTATTAATTGTACTCTTTCTCGTGNGTTGAAAATGAAAGCAGGCTTGCTTGAACATGTGCCACACCTTCCAATATATAGCTGTATAGGTAAGACATAATCTATCCATATGCTGGTGAAAAATGGCTATGTCTTAATACTGAGCTTAAGCGTAGATACCAATAACATTGGAATGGTAAACTAAAGTGAAGAACAGAAACAGGAGAAAAAATTATGACAGGTTGATCTTCTTAAGAATTGGCATTGCAAAAACAAACTTCAAAAAGTTGGAGAAGGTTCCACGGTCAAGTAGTGTGACGATCGAAGCTAGAATTAGGCTGACTGGTCGTGCAGAAGGAAAAAATCAAGGGGAAGACAAAGAACTACGTACTTGGCATGCTCAGAAGGTGCAACCGTTTGGAGACCCACTGTGCTCACTCTAAAGTTCGAAGAAACGCCAAGAGAAGGATGTTATGGCTGCCGCCTACGCCAGAATTCTGGCACGACACCCAGATTGATTGATTGATCTCCTTAAACAGTATAGAAACCAGTTTTCACCCTGATTAAGCTAACCTGCCCTTCATAATGTTTCTGGAGTACCTTACCGTGAAAATTTGTTGCCAAAAATATCTCAGCACTTCTTCTTCTTCTGAATTCGAGCGAACTCGAACTTAAAAAACCAAAATTTCAATACAAACGTAAATCAGAGTACTGTTAGGAACTTAAAACATGGCCTAAAACGATATCGTCTGCATAATTTAATAAAAAATGCCCGTAAAATCATACTGCCAAATGCTCACAATCAGTTGTATCACAACATATAGTCAATGAAAGTTATTAATTGTACTCTTTCTCGTGACAGATTTTGAAGTACAGCAGTTAAGAAAACGCGTATTTTATGTATTAACTAGAGTGCTTTAAGTGTCTGAAGATCATGACATAATTTTAATAGCCAACAGTTAGCATGATTATTTAGGATGAAGAACAAACGGTTTGATACATGTACTACGAAAAACCCTTGGATAGCATATTAACAATTGATGCTCCTCTTCTCTTCATTGTACCTCGTGGTGAATAGAGGACTTAATTTCTCCATTCGTCTCATACATATATTTTAAATAAATAAAAATACACAGATAAAGCATAGCGAAAACCACGTAATGATGAAAAGGTGACTCTGGAAAAGAGAGTGGCATTAAACACTATTGTAGCTGCATTGCTACGGTAAACAGGAGTATTTCGTTGGTGCATAAAATTCTAAAAGACCCCGAAGTTAAAGGGAAGATGTAAAGGGATTTTAGCATTAACCTTGAATTTAATTAATTTTGATAAACAGATTGGCTTTTTAGGGAACCTTCATACAAGAAGAATGAACGTATTGATGGTTTCGATCTTAAAGCTTGTAAGCAAGGTAGTTCAAAATGATTAATTAACAAAATCTAATCAATTTCTTTAGTGTTCGCCTGGTATACCTTACATGGGTCTTGCTCTCGTTCAGACTCTTACTGTATAGAGCAAAAGGGTATAGAAAATGAATAAGATCCTGTCAATATTGACAGAGGTGGTGCACGTAGAAAAAGGTAGATATGGGTATTTGGTGGCAAAACAGCCGTAGATATGCTCAAGACAGTACAGGTTTAAGGAGGTATGAAAAATGGGATAAACCCCAGAGAAAGAATGAAAAAAATTGGTACTGGAAAGAAACAGTAGGTTTCAAGGGGGAAAAAAAGTTTATTTTAGGGGAAAATACAAGAGATATAAAATGGAGAGGGGATTGAATGTGGGGTAGAAATGAATAGGTTCTTACCAGCGAGATACCTTGAAGCATAGTGGAGCCAAGAAGTTTTCTGTAGGGTAAAGTAAAAAAGAAACTGAGTGAATAAGATACCACTGGACCTGACGTTGCTACTTAACTTGGTAGAAAAGGACTACAAAATATCAAAGAAAGTTATGTGCATGTTTGTAGCGGGAAGTGGGGTTACAAAAAATTGTACACTAAAATGGCCTTGATTAATATATCTCTTTCTCTGGGTAATAAAAAAAATTAAATAATAATAAAAAGTAATAATAATAATAATAATAATAACAATATAATAATAATTTTTGTCTTGGGTATTGACATTAAACTACATCCGGTTGTGGAGTTTGGACGTGGGCGAATGAGGTTACTCTTTGCCACAACTACCTCCAGGTCACCCTTGAGCAAGGTGTGGTACCTGTTAGCTCTCCCCGAGACCAAGAAATGTCGGGTTGGCATCCGACGGGGGCTAGTCTGCCTTATAGATAGAGAGGACTCTTTAGCTTTGGTTGGCAACCCCTCTAAAGATGGTGTCTTGAAAAAAATACCGGTGGTAGTGTAACCTTAACTTCACTAAACCTCAAATGAGTGTAAAAATGTCAGATAAAATTAATGAAAATAACGGCGTGAATGAGGCTGGAACAACTTGTGAAGGTCTCTCGCCCGGCAGGTGCTCCCTGGATCAGCAGCGGGGACCCGGTCGTCATCATACTGCTGCTAAGAGAAGGTGGAACAAAGAATTAAATGTAGCTGTAATGGAGTGCTACTTTCTTAGATGGTGTCTTGAAAAAGATACCGGTGGGAGTGTAACCTTAAATTCACTAATCCTCAAATGAGTGTAAAAATGTCAAATCAAATTAATGAAAATAACGACGTGAATGAGGCTGGAGCAACTTGTGAAGGTCTCTCGCCCGGCAGGTGCTCCCCGGATTAGCAGCGGGGACCCGGTCGTCATCATACTACTGCTAAGAGAAAGTGGAACAAAGAATTAAACGTAGCTGTAATGGAGTGCTACTTTCTAAGTGATCCAGTGAATGAGGATGGTAAACCTATGCGAGGATATAGCCAGAGGATGCATCGTGTTTGGAAGGAAAGAGGTTTATTTGACATCAGTGAACAGAATTTATGCAATCAGGCTAGATCCATAAGCAAAAACGAGCTACTATCCGAGGTGGAGATTGAAATGATTAAAAGGTGTGTCTTAGAAAAGGAGACAGAAACTGACTTCGTTGTTAACATTGAAGATGTAGATCAGGATAATGATGTAGCACAATTTGAACCTGAGCTTGATCTAGACCTACGTGATGATGTCAACTTACCTGAAAAGCCAGTAGAGTTTGATGTGGAACACAATGCAGAGAGAACAGAGGACCAACAACAGATAATAGACCAAATATACGCCATAATGAAGGAAACAAATAAACCCTTTTCCCCAGGGTTGAAGAAAGCAGACAGAAAAAAAGTTAGCAGACGTTACCAAAAGTGTTAATGAAGTGATAACCCATGTTAAAACAAACACCATAACTGAAACGAATGACCTGATCTTTGCAACGTCGATTCACATTGCTGGAAAGCTTGGTTTGAGAGCCTGAACAAATGAAAGGAGAACACCAAAAGAACCTTGATGGAAGCGAAGGATTAAACAGTCAATCGATGAGATTCGAAAGCATATTAATATATTGAAAAGGAAGAAAAACGGTGAGAATGTTAGACTGAATAAGTACTCTGCATTAGAGCAGAAATATAGGATTAATGCAAAAGGAATTAATCTTGTTATTGAAGAACTAAATCAGAGATTAATTGCAAAATCTCGCAAATTTATAAGGTATGATGAGAGAATCCATTAATTCAGACTTAATAGAACGTTCAGTCAAGATCAAAAGGAAGTTTACTTACTTACTTAAGCCCACGGATGAGCATGGGCCATCGACGAAAGTTCGCCACCGCACTCTGTTTGGGCTTCTCTTGCTACTTCAGTCCAGTTTGTCCCCTGCCGTCTCAGTTCTGCCTCGGTATCTCGCCTCCAGCTGTTATGTGGTGGCCCTCTCTTCCTTTTTCCCTGTGGGTTCCAGGTTAAGACCTGTCGTGTGATGCTGGATGATGGTTTTCTCAAGGTGTGCCCTATCCACCCCCACTTTGTTTTAAGGATTTGCCTGACTACTGTTTCTTGTCCTGCTCTTTCCCATAAGTCTTCATTCCTGATTTTATCCGTCCAGCGTATTTTGTATATTCTTCTCAGAAAGGTGTTGAGAAATGTCTGTATCTTATGTAGAATTGCCTTTGTTGTGCGCCATGTCTCGCAGCCATATAATAGAACCTACTTCACGTTCGAATTGAAGATGCAGATCTTGGTTTTCGTGCTAATTTCTTTTGAAGACCATATGTTTTTCAGCATGATGAAGGCCTTCCTTGCCTTTCCTGACTCCTGCAGTGGCATCCTGGTCTATGCCTCCACGTTGGTCCACTATGCTTCCTAAGTATACAAAGGACTCCACCTTCCGTGTGCGCTCTCCAGCTATTGTGACTGGGGTGTTGTTGTCGGTGTTGGTCTTTATTAATTCAGTTTTCTTCTTGTTGATGTTGAGCCCTATCTTAGCTGATGTGGTCTCAAGGCAGGTGGTCTTGTCCTGCATTTGTTTTCGGTTGTGTGACAGGAGCGCCAGATCGTCAGCAAAGTCAAGGTCTTCTAACTGGGTCCAGGGTGCCCACTGTATCCCATTTTTCTTTCCTGTTGTTGTGGTCTTCATTATCCAGTCGATGACTAGCAGGAAGAGGAATGGCGACAGCCTGCAACCTTGCCTGACTCCAGTCTTCACCTCTAAGCTGGCTGTTAGCTGTCCTGCATGTNTAGTAGTAGTAGTAGTAGTAGTAGTAGTAGTAGTAGTAGTAGTAGTAGTAGTAGTAGTAGTAGTAGTAGTAGTAGTAGTAGTAGTATTAGTAGTAGTAGTAGTAGTAGTAGTAGTAGTAGTAGTAGTAGTAGTAGTAGTAGTAGTAGTAGTAGTAGTAGTAGTAGTAGTAGTAGTAGTAGTAGTAGTAGTAGTAGTAGTAGTAGTAGTAGTAGTAGTAGTAGAAGTGATGGTGGTGGTGGTAGGAGCAGCTGGAGAAGCAGCATTAGCAGTGGTGTTAGTAAATATTCTTTGTTCTTTTTCTCAATTTGTAGGGCCACCGGACAAACCTAGGGAGTTGGAGTTTAAAAACGTGACTTCAAATTCTGCCGTTCTACGATGGAAAGAGCCATTGAATATTGGAACTGGACCATATACCCACTATCGTGTCGAATGCACAACTTGCTTTTCTAAAAAGATCTATGCTGATGATCTTAATGAAACTACCTTGCATTTGAAGCTCGCGAGCTACGCAGTGTACAACTTCACGGTGACCAGCGTCAACAATATTACAAAATTAATTGGAGTGACACTGGGTGATTCTGTGTCGTTTAGAACACTTCCTGGAGGTAGACATTCATAACAATATTTTTTATTTGAAATAAACTATTATAGTTTTACTATTAAATTATTATTGTTGTTGTTGTTATATGTGAAAATAACATTGAAATTGAGAATTTGGAATTATAGAAAAGTGAAAAATTTGTTTGCATTTAATAGGGTTCAAACCAGCGCTTGAGGCTTTCATGGACACACGTTTTACCACGTTATCTATGGGCGTCACTTTCCAAGCCAGATCATTTTGCAAACAAGTCTTTTTTTTTCAATGAAGTTATCATTGTACATATCAATTTAATCACTCATATAGGATTGAACCGACACAGGAGGAAGAACTCCTTTCCAGTGCAGGAACATCAGATCCCAACAGCGAGGAGGGCAAGAAAAATTCGAACCCACTTTAGTGCTGACACCATATCCTGTTTTGTATTTGACTTTGATATTTGAGGAGCCGTGGCTGAATGGTTAGTGCAGTTGCACCGTAACCAAGAGATTCCGGGTTCGATTCCACGAGCGGGCGACTTTGGAACTTCACAAAAGAAAGGGCCATTGGTTGGCATCAGGTAGGGCATCCAGCCAAGAAATTCCTCGCTGCCAAATTCGAGTCCAAAGAAGGGTCTGAGCCCTAGTTACTGGGGGAAATGACGTCAAAACCAAAAAAAATAAAAAAATAAAAATTAGACTTTGGAATACATGCCAACCTGTTCAATTAGAGCGTTTCACCCTCGTTTTTAATAGTCAGTTTTATTCTTCCAGCTTGCACAGTTAAACAGAAAGTACCCAGAGCTGGTACTTCTTCCTTACTATAGTCCATACTTTCAGTCGACTATGGAAAACCAAGTTTTGAGAAATTAAAGTTTAAAGTTTTCATTCATAGTTGAACTTTGTCAAAACTGTGCAGGAGACAAACACTGCAGAATGCAGAATGTGAACTTAACAAGATATTTGACATTAAACGACATAGGATTTTTGGAGATGTTTTGAAAAATGCCTCCTTTGTGTCATGTAGCTTGATGTGGGACTAATTGTGACAGGAACACATTCTGCACTGTTACTATTTTGGCCACAGGATATACACAAAAAATGACCCCATATTTATTTTATTTGATTTAAGTAGAATTGTTCCAAAATTCTGTTCTTGCCCTGTATATTGCAACACTAAAATTTTTACTTTAATACCAAGTCGTCTCATGCAGTCCCATAATTTTTTTATCTGTTTATACTTTTGTCCGTTTTGAATGTTAAACATGCGGTACTCTTTTATCCTTCACCTTTCTAACTGTTTTCTACTATCTTCACCTTACAGTGCCCCATTTCAATACAGAAACTGGGCACTAGCACCGCAAACAATAAAACTGCTTTAAATCGTGACATGGTACCGTTCATGATACACCAGAATTTTTCTTAACTTCAAGCACATTTTAACCAACTAGTATGAGTGCGGATGGGGTAAAGTATAGCGTTGTCTTCCATTGGTTTGTGTTTATACTAAAGCCCTGTGCTTGCTTTAATGTTATGGTGTTTCCTGACCTTCCAGTTAATGTATTGACCATCATCACCCAAATCTCCCGTAAACAACAGAGGATTAGTCCTTTCCTTATTGCTTGGAAACCTATTGGCTTTCTCAATAGAAACCTTATTAAAAATAGGCAGAAAACAGACACCCGAAGCGGTAAAAATCTTCCAAAAAAAGGCCGCCTGGATGGATGTCTTTCCCAAAGTTTCGTACTTACCAGTCACTCCCACGCTACACACACTCACTCATTCTTTGAGTGGTCCTCTAATTTGACCATTTATTGTCATAGCCTACAGGCACAGCAATACTACACACTTAGTTCTTGCCTCGCCAGATAGTGACCTGAAAGTCAGGTGACTCTTGAATATCGCGCATTACCTGCCTCCTTCTGCCAGTTCTGCTTCGATCTCTTCGCCTGTTGTTTTCTCTATGCCTCTATGACATTTTTTGAATATTTGCAGAAACCATATTTCTTCAGCCTGGAGATTGCCTTTTTTCCCCTGGTGTCCGTGTTTCACAACCTTTCTGCAAAGTAAGCCAGGTATAGCGTTTAATAAATCTTGAGGCTACCCGGAGAAATGTACTTCTGTGTCGAAAAGATGATCTCATTGAATGGAGCTTTTTTGGAGTAATTTCTCTTTTGGTTTTTACTCCTGTATTTTGCCATCCGAGTTGACAATGGCCTCAAAATAATTGAATTGTGATTTTTTTTATTCTGTTCCTTTGAATATCTTGCAGATGGGCGGGATTGTTCTCCTTCCTATAGTAATGGGCTTGGTCTTTTATATATTTATTAGGAGACCAATGTTTCACTGGCATCAACCACCTTGTCTAGCAATGCCTGCAGATTTCCCTCTGAAGATGCTGTTAAAACTGTATCATCGGCGTAACGGATATTGTGTGAATTTAGCTCTTCTATTCTGAAGCCAGGCGTCCTGTCCAGTCTTTCTGGGTTGTACTCTACAAAAGGACTAAAAGAGTCAGAGAAGAGCAGACATACTTGTCTGACTCCTCTTTTGATGGGTTTCCAGTTTTGTGTATTCGTCACCCAGTCGTACTGCGGATTGTTGTCAGTATAATGGAATTAAGCTCTTGAAATTTCAGATAATATCAATTCTTTGTCTTTGCGTTGTTGTTTTCAAAAATATTTTTATCTGTTAACTCGTGAATACTATTTGCTCCTATTAATCAGTGGTTCTCGGTTGTTTAGGGAGAGAAATGAGCACAGAGCCCTTTTAAATTGTCTGATATTTTTCCAGTTTTATATATGTCATTCAGTACTCTGTGTAATACACCTACAATATAGTTACTCATTTGTATAATGTCTACGGATATTTCATCAGGACCAACAACTTTACCTCATTTCACTTACCTATGTTGCCTTGATACGTCGTATTTGCTTAATAAAGAAAACTTGGAGCATTTCTGTAATTCAGTGTCACCTAATTCAGACTTGGATAGCTGAGTGTAGCTTGCGATCAAGAATAGCATATATCAGTTTTAAGATAAAATACTGAGCTAACTCAGCAATGCCGATAATAATGACCATGATGATAATAATAATAATAATGCTAGTAATAATAAAAATAAAAATAATAATAACAGCATCATATCTAGGTGTCGTGAGCGTGGATCTCTTGTTCTGAAGGGCTGAATACTAAGTTCTTACTTTGTTACTTAGTCCTAAGATCTTGGGTGAAGCCTCGCTACGGAGACCGTTTTAAGCAGAATGGGTCACCTAAATGGGAAACCTAAACAGGCCCCAACTGCAAGGTCATGTGCTGTTTTTATTTACATCAATATCGCACACACTTGGGTGTCATGCATGCACCCAGTTTACTCTTATCGGGCTGGTAGTCGGATTGGTATGCTGGGGTTTCTACCCTTGAGTCCCCCATGGGCTCGTATTGCTCCACCACTCAATAATAATAATTGTATAAGTACCTTGAGGAGGAGGAAGATCTGTTGCCGGAAGAACAAAAAGGTTGTAGACGTAGGAGTAGAGGAACGAAAGACCAATTGATTGACGAATTGACGAATTGACGAAAAATTGCAGGAAAAGACACACAAATTTGGCTATG
>RDPX01000376.1:552471-565187 GCA_003991215.1 Morbakka virulenta | reverse complement strand
TTGACAGAATATGTAATATGTGGTTCGAATTACCACACATATGATCTTCTTTATGATATATGAGATTTCGCTTTTATCGTAACTTATTTCCGCTAACATCTTCGCTACCGAATGTGTACTCTTTCCGATTGCTCCTATCGCGCCAATGCTTAAATTGACAAATATAACTTTTTGATAATTTTTGCCTAGAAATCTTAGCAGAAATTCATATTTTTCTGATTTACGTTTCGAATTCACTTCAATATTTGTTTCAAAGCCGATTGTAAGTTCTAGAATATAAATCTTTCCTTTATCAATTACTAACAGATCAGGGCGATATGTATAATAATAATAATGATAATAATAATAATAAATAATAATAATAATTAATAATAATAATAATAATGGTACCATTTAGTATTTGTACAAAAATGACATAATTGAAACCACTGAGAAGTGGTGTGAACACTAGGCAATGCCAGTCGTTGAAAATGATTATATAAAAATACTGTGGCATTTTTAAGTTCTAATTGACGGGGATCTTGACCGTAACATGCCAAATATTATTTTTCTTGATAATGCTGAATGGTGTTGCTTGTTAATTGATGTTGCAATGCCATAGTAGTAGGATACAAGAGTAAAGGATAAGGAGATGGGAAAATTTTCAGAAATGTGAAGACCATAAGTGGGAAACGAAGACTTTGGGACTGTGATTTAACAAGGTCGTACTAATAATTATTGGGCCACTTGGTATTCTCAAAAAAATTTTATTGCTGGTTAAAAGAAATAAATCATCTCATCTATTTCGGTGGATTACATAAATCATGCCTTTTGAGCAGCCCCCAGAACACTTCATTATGCTTTAAGTATCGAAGGGTGCTGGGAGCAACTTGATATTCAGTAAGAAATTCCATTTTTCGACAACCTTAAACTGAGTTTATTGTTAACAGTACCACTCGATAACAAAAACAATAACACCTATGGACCGGAAGACTGTTGTGTTTTTTTTATTAGTTTTATATATGTTGTCTTGTAACATGAGTACCTTTAACGGAACACAATCTCTCCGATGGAGAGGGAAAATGTATGAAGTAGTAACGCGGTAGAAAACAAAAAAAATTATTTAGTTATGCAATTCAATGTTAATTGGGGAAAACGCATAAACTAAGCAAGCTGTTTTATAATTGTTTTGGTCGTAGATTCCTTTTTAAAGCGCTTAGATGCTGCTGGCTGTGATTCTCAGCATGGCTACTTTTCAATTCTGTATTTTTATTTGTATGGAACTACTAACAGGAATTGTTAGTATGGATGATTTTAAAATATTGGCGCTCCTTGGAAATATTTAGAACAAGTCAGCTTTAATAGCAAGCTAAAAGGTAAACCTTGCAATTTACATATTTCAGTTTTACCTGTTTTTTGTTTTAACATTTTTATTTAGTTCCCCAAGAGGTCCGGAATTTGAAATGGACAATCAACAGCGATGGATCAGTCACTTTATCTTGGGAAAAGCCATTTGGAATTGGAAGCCCAAATGTGGTGTATATTGTCAGATATGGAAGTAACGAAAAAACCACTTCTGACACCACATTTAGAGTTAAAAAAGTAACTACAAAAGTAACATACGTGTTTACGGTAAGTAAATTTATTCAATTTTTACAGTCGTTCTTTTGTTTTCCATTGATGGACTAAGGATCATTTTAAATGGTTATTGCAGTTCCTAGTAGTTTACTTAAACACACAGACATACACACACACACACACACACACACACACACACATCATCATCATCATCATATTCGGTTTAACGTCCGTTTTACATGCTAGCATGTATATATATATATATACAAACAGACACACAGAGACACACTCACACCCACTCACACTCATTTACACAAACACACACATTCATTCACACATGCACACTCTCACTCGCCCGCGCACTTACCCTCTCACACTAACCTATCGTCAGTTTTCATTTAGATACACAAAATTAAAAATACACATCCATACATACTTGTATAATACCATTTATTTTGTATTGGTAGAATTAATATGGCTGTTTCTTTGAATTTGTTTTTTGAAAAATCACCCATATTGACTTTATGCAAACCCCTTTTTATGTAAAAAAAACTGTAATTGTAAATTTAGGTTGAAAAAGTTTGACATAGTTGATAAAATATTTACGATTTTGAAAGTAACTTCCTGTTTAGCCCATAGATATATTTAATTTTTTTCAAGAGAGAATTGAATGGATCACGGTAGGTTTTCTATGTTTAACGGTCTTACATTTTGAAGATCGTTATACAAACATTTAACAACACCAACTTCCTTCTTCAACCAGCAAGACACAAGTGCTTTTGTGCAACGTTGCTGCTTTCGTCTATGACAAATGAATGATGTTTTCTAAAGAGAGATTACGTGGGGCTGCCTTCCATCAGCAAGTCACTCGTTCTAGGTTTGATTTGTACAGAAGCTCGGTATTTTGTAATCAAATTACTTACTGTATGATGGGTGATTAATATGTTAGTGCACAGCGATATGGAGCTATACTTTTAGATACCTGGAATCACAATTTATATTTACACATTAGCCCAGTGATTATGGAGCCTACGAATCCCCTATTTGGTAGAATTAGGTACCTTGGCCTCAAAGAAGTGATATGCGTGATTGTCGGCGTCATTATCGATGCCAGGGTGGTGGCCCTTAAAGACGAAAGTTAGGGTGAACAGAGTAAGTGTTCGTCAAACTGAATCCACAGTCATGGATGGGAGCTGTGACTACTGTGGAAATTAGAGCGACAGTATTGTCTTTGTCAAAGAGAATCCAATTGCCAGCTTGCCATTCCAATCATTTCCAATGCTCGCTCTTCCTGACGAGATCAGCATTGTGGAACTCGGCGAGAATTATACTATTTCATATAGTACAGCAGCAGCAACGGCCCTGTTTTGCCTTACATGGGACCATTGCTTGTTCTGACAGTTTAACAGTTGTTGAACTAAAGGAATCCTGGGTATTACCGCACTTCAGCTTTCCCTCCCACCCTGATTGAAATTGTTCCACCCAATTACCATCCATGCCACGAATCACCGAGAATCGAAGGTATTGCATTTTTGCTCAGGTACAAGAGGCTTACGGACCTAGTGAGTTGAAAACCTTGTTGTTACTTGGAGTTCATAGGAAACTGTTGTCTGTACGCGAATCATGGTAAAATATGACGGTGTAAACACTAAAGTGCCGGTGTAAAGCACTTCTACGGTTTGCACTTTTAGGGCCACGCTTTTAATTTTGTCAATTATTTCCGGTGAGTTGGCGATAGCCCTTTCATAAGAAGGATTATCTTCCAGGAGTTCCTTGGCCCTTTTAAAGTCAGTAGCGTACTTCTTAACTTGCTATGGAAAATGAATCCACCATCTACCTTTAGTTATACATCTCTTGTACTTACGACACTGGATGAGTTAACAATGGACTCGATTTTCTCAGAAATAAAGGATTCACAACTTTCAGTTATCAGAAGCAGCAATTCAATGTTCTGTTCATTTCTTTTAATGCTTTTGTAAGGGAGTTAATCTCTTCCTTGATTTAGTTGCAATGGTATGGGTTACTCACTTGTGTCTTAGACCGCGAACTTGCTAAAAACCTCACGAGTTTGAACTATTTATCGCCTCTGATAAACGTACTCCTTTTATTAAAAGGCACCCTCTAATAAACACCCTCAGGAAAAAACAAATTTTGCATTAAAAGCTTATCCTCCCCCTCCCACCTCGAAAGTCTGTTTTATAAGAGTTTATTGAGAGTCTTTAATGTAAAGTGCACATTTAAAGCAAATCAACCTTTGCAGGTCACACAATTTAATCCTCTGACTGGATAACTCATGACATATCAAGTCACACTAATCTAATTCGATAATCGCGAGATATTATCGACAGGACTATTTTAACAGTGAGTTGCGAACACAACTCTAATTTTTTGGCACCTACACGTATGGCGAGAGGTAAATAGGAGCACAAGTACACTCATGGGAACTTGCTAAATCGTATTACTAGTAAAACTGCTTTTACGGATTTACGCTTTATACGAAATCTATACTGGGATCAAACTGCTTGTATGAGAGTAGATAATGAGATAAGTGATGACATCAAGATTAAGAAAGGAGTAAGACAAGGATGTGTGTTTTCACCTGATTTACTCAAACTTTATGGAAAAAGATTTGTCGAGGCATAGCAGATTTGGAACGNAAGACAAAGGTTAACATACTTGGGAAGTCCCAAGTGCCATACTAAAAAGTGTATATCAGCAAGTGAGAAGGAAATGGTAAAGGTTGGAGTAAAACTGCAGACGCTCCACAACGAAGAGAAAAAAAGTCTTCTACCTTGGATTTTAAGACAACAGCGATGAAATGTGCCAGAGGAAACAGTACCTGTTCAACAGCAACAAAATTCAAGGTTGGAGTAAAAGACGGTTCCCGGGTCGCGACAGTATTTTGAGAAATTAACAGAAAGTACAGCTGCGAAAGGTGGTTTGGCCTGAAAGCGACGAGATGAAGGTGGACGAAAAATCATTGATCAAAAACTGGAAATAAATATGTTACGGTGATATATGACCACCGTTCAAGTATACTGAGTCTCTCAAAAAATGATTATGCATAAAGCTAAGGATATGTTTGACAAAGAAAATGAAGACCAGTTAATCAGAGAAGACATAGCCAGTCATAGGTGGCTTGGAAAATTTATGCAGCGTAACGGTTTGTCTTTGCGGCCCCTGAACCATGTTATTGACGAGGACGAGGAAGTTCAAACTGACATTTAATGTCTTTAAAAATGAAACTTTATATCATTCTTTTCTTTTGAGCAAAAGTACTTTTCTTCATAGTTCGTCCCAAAAAAATTATGTTGAAGTCATATTCTATAAATTGTCAATTTTCTCAATTTTGAAATAAATAAACACACATAAATACGTACCCTGCGCATTTGGGTTACAACTGTATCATCGTTCACCTTTCGCGACATTACAAAACAAATTAGTCGAATTTTTCCATTCCTTATGATCGTTAGCTAGATGTTTCAGGATGACAAGGTCCTTTCCTGATTTCAGCTCTCTTATTTGCAATCGTAGGTGGTATTTTGCTGTTTCTACGGTGTTGTTGTTAAGCAATACAGGCAGAGTTATTCTTTTTCCTCCACGGAGTTTCTTTGAGTTAGCTGGACATGCAAAGTAGTAATTCATCGATTGTCGACATGGTGTGCTTGTTGGCAATCGTAATATATGGTCGAATGCTCTCAATCTTGCTTCCTCTATTTCAAAACTCTGTTATTTTTCTCTGTTCTTCTGATAAAATTGTTTGTTGTCTGTTCTCTTATCATTCCATATTTAACGAAGTTGTTTTCGGTATATGCAGTCTAGTTATTTACTTTAATTTTTTGTGAGTGCCAATGTTCCAAAGTTGTACATTGATACTGTTTTTACGATTGATTTCTAAATCTTTACGTTGGCTTGAATATTGACTTCCTTGTTCATCCATAATTTCTTTACCGATGCTTGTGCTATAACTGAGATTTGCTCCCTCTTTTTCGTTTCTTGGTAGTCACTAAGAAAACTTCCAATTTTTTTGTCCGTCTCCATTTTTCGGCTTTTCTTTGTTCTCTTTTTTTGTAGAGGTTACTCAGGTGTTTTCTTTATTTACTGTTGAAATAACCCCCTCTGTTAAACGCCCCAGGCGTTTGATAAATGAAATACGCTATTTTGTTTTCAGGCACTGTTTTTTTCCTTTTGTTTTCCACTTAAGTGTAAATATTTTATGACTGGTATGAAAAGAAAGTAAAGGCATTAGCTAAATGATATGTCTCTGTGATGTCTTTTTCTTACATTTTGGGCTGATTCGTTTATGAGAACCAGAGAGTACAAGACAGAATTGATTCCTTTAATGTATTTTGGTGAATAGGGCACCTAAATGCCATGATCAGATACAGTGGTGAATCAGGGAATTCTTAAAAGTGGAACGCCAGTGGTCACCCATTTAGTGAGTGTAAAGCAAGGAATGGCTAAACTTAAACACGGTGTGGAAAAGAGACGGCGTGAAAAGGTCAAAAGCGCGCAGAGTATTTATCAGGAATTATAAAGGCAGCCGAGGAGTCTATAGCAGAGCTAAGAGGAGTTGTTTTTCGATCGAAAAAAAATGAAAAAATCTTGCCGAGCAATGAACGTTGGGGTTTCAGGAGAGCATTAAGACAAAAATGTAAAGCTTGCCATCGGCAAGCAGATGAAGATCCAAAGATCTTGTTCCGAGATCTTGAGACGAAATATTCAACGACAGTATCCTAGTTTATTATTAGTTGTGAAATGAGTTCATAGCATTTTTAGAACAATCAAAATTTAATACAGATTCTAATGTCATGAAATGCGTACAATATTATTTTCGGCCCTACTGCGAACCCCCCATTGTTTGTGATTTTAGGAATCGTTAAAGCGAGAAGTATTCTTGTGGAATAAGCGGAAGTTAATCAGTATAGTTGCTCTATTTATCAAACAATTCGAACTCTTCCGCATATAAGCCTTGGCAAGTTCCCAAATTTGATTTTGTGATAGTGAGAAGCTGACATACATTGAAAATTATGTGATATTATAGCATGCATGATTGATTTTTAATGGTATCTAAAAGCATTACATATTGAATTGTCAGGTACACGTGATTAGTGACACTTACCGATTTAGGTTGTTTGTAGTAATTTCTCAATGATCAAGATATTTTCTGTTTGTAAAAGAGAAAATAAAATTATTGTTGTTGTATTTATGCGTTCTTAAAATAATAAAGGGCTCCTTATAAATGAGAGCGGATTACATTATTTTATCCAAGACGAAAAGCCATACCAACATCGACGATTTAACGTCGCAGTCAGAACAAGAATAATGACAGGTCAACCACCATCCCACTACGACGATGAGAGAGCCATTCAACAAAAACCAGTTTGATGTGCACAACTTTAGTCTTCAATGATTGTAAGCATAAATAAAATGAAATTCCGACTACTACTATTACTACTACTACTATTACTACTACTACTATTATTACTACTATTACTACTACTACTACTACTACTACTACTAATAATAATAATAATAATAATAATNCAAATTTGATTTTGTGATAGTGAGAAGCTGACATACATTGAAAATTATGTGATATTATAGCATGCATGATTGATTTTTAATGGTATCTAAAAGCATTACATATTGAATTGTCAGGTACACGTGATTAGTGACACTTACCGATTTAGGTTGTTTGTAGTAATTTCTCAATGATCAAGATATTTTCTGTTTGTAAAAGAGAAAATAAAATTATTGTTGTTGTATTTATGCGTTCTTAAAATAATAAAGGGCTCCTTATAAATGAGAGCGGATTACATTATTTTATCCAAGACGTAAAGCCATACCAACATCGACGATTTAACGTCGCAGTCAGAACAAGAATAATGACAGGTCAACCACCATCCCACTACGACGATGAGAGAGCCATTCAACAAAAACCAGTTTGATGTGCACAACTTTAGTCTTCAATGATTGTAACCATAAATAAAATGAAATTCCGACTACTACTATTACTACTACTACTACTAATAATAATAATAATAATGATAATACTACTACTATTACTACTACTTGTAATAATAATTATTATTATTTTTGCTGTATCGCACATCGGAATTTTCCGACGGATAGTTTGTCCCGGAGCTATGGTGTCAACAAGACTCCTCACATCTCCAGGACTTTACGAAGGATTCTAGCAGAGTTCAGCAATGCTGTTTCTTGGACTTCTTTAATATCAAGTTCTACATCCAGTTTTTCGTGCCACATCTTAAATCTATTGGAGGTACATCCTAAGCAACCAGTGACAATAGGTATAACATCAACCTTGGTATTCCATAGTTTCTGAAATTCCCTTGCTAGATCTTGATACTTTTCAATTTTTTCAGTCTCATTTGTCAGAACTCGAGTCGAATGGAACTGCAAAATCGACAGTCTTTTTAATCTTTTCGTTGTGAATTAACACAAAGTCAGGTCTTCTGGCTTAAATTTCATGATCCGTTTGGATATTAAAATCCCACAAAATCATCGTTTTCAATAACAGTCTCAGGCTCATGTTCATACCCCTTTTCACTGTCAAGGAAGCCGTTTTTCGTCGAAAGCTTCCAATGTACCCACTTATCAACCCAATCGTGCCTTCACTACTACTCCTTTGGGGCTAGTTTCGGGCATTCACTAAGAATATGGTTAATCGTTTCATCTGCATTTCTACACATTCTGCAGCGACTATTTTCTTGAGATTTGTCTATTTTACTTTTAAAATAGTTGGTTCTGATTGATTGTTCTTGTGCTGCGAAAATCAGACTCTGTTTCTCTTTTCAAACTACCATCTTTAATCCATTCCCAATGATTTTGGCCAATTTCTTTAGTTTGCCTAAAGAATTGACCGTGCATTTGCCCGGAATTTAATTTTCTAAGTAGAACAGTAGGGGAGAAAAGGCATCTCCTTGGAAAATTTCTCTTTTTATGGTAATCCTGCCCAGTTGTTCATCCCCATAATAAAAATCTGTTTTCCAGTTTTCCATACAGTTCTTCAATAAATGTACAACTTGGTCGGATATTCTAAGTATAACAAGGCACTCGATCATCCACGAATGTGGAATCATATTATAGGCCTTTTTATGGCCTATCCAGGCCATCGTGATATTCTTTTTCCTCCTTTTTACTTCCTTCATTACCATTTGGTCCCTTTTGTTCTTGCGGCAGGAATTCATTATCGTCCCAGGAATTTGTACGTCTTTTCGTTAATGACTCCAGTAAACGTTTTCCGTATCAAAGATAGGCACGTTATTGGCCTGTAATTACTGACAATTCTGCCTTTTGTTTTGTCCTTTTGGATGAGCACCGTCCTGTCCAAGGTCATCCATTCTGGTACGTGACCAGAGTCCAAACAAGTCTGGAACAATTAACGCAATCTGGTGTGCAAGCTTTTAAAGTTTTTGATCCAGTATCCCTGGATGTAATCTGGGCCGGGAGCCTTCTAATTTGGGGTTTTTTCTAATGACTTTAATTGGCGTTTCAAGAGAGATCGTGATTCTCTCTTGAGTTGGACTATTTAGGTTTTCTTTGACATCTTATCCATTGGGCATCAGTTCTATGATTTTTCTTTTTTCCCCATATGCCTGCCCAAAAGTCCTGGGCCTCTTGTGAATCAGGGCACTCATTGGGTTCACTTAAGTCCGCGCTGTCAAGATCTCTGTAAAATTTTGCTTGGTTATTTAGAAAAGTAAGGTTTTGTTTGAATTGGCTTATTCGATTTTCATACCTCTTGACTTTTGCGGTTTGGCTGTTGTTTGATTTCTTCCCTAACCGTTGTCAGTTTCTTCTTTCCACAGCGATATCTCTTTTTATGTTTTCTTTTAACATTTTGCCCGTCAATTAGTGCATTAATTTGACCCGAGTCTCTGTTGAGTGATTTAATAGAAGATTCATTTCGTCTTTTCCACCAAGGTTCTTTCTTTTTAGTCACGTATGCTCTGACACCAACCAGCACAGATACAACAATAACAATACTTCCAGCATAATACAAGTCCCTAATATTATTTATATCTGTTACCTCTACCTTCGATAGTACCTCATCTACTGTTTTCGTTGTACGTTTTAGACGAGACGATAACTTGTTACAGCTCTGAGAGATGGGAGTCAATTCACTTCTTTATCCTTCATTTCTGGAACGATTTGCTCTATCCTTTCCAATATTAGAATCTGTTCATCACTTGGTGTTTCCCCTTGTTTCAGGACAATATCATTTAACCAAACGTGATCATCTAGTTGTTCCGAAATAACCTGTGATGTTTCGAGATTTACGTCATTTAACGCAGCTAGCAGAATAGATTCATCCAAATGCGGCGATATTTCGGGTTCGTTTTCAATTTGAAGTGAGTGTTTAATGTCATCAAGTTCAAATTCAGATAACCACTTCTTCTTCTCTATTTGCCTCTTCTGATCCATCAACCTGTTCTGACACTTCAAACATTCCTTTCTCTTTCCATATGGTATGCATCTGCTCTCTTTAGCCTACTATCGATGATTCACTTAGATAGTAACATTCCATCACTATCCTGTTAATTTCTTGAGTCCATTTTCTCCTTCGTCCTTCGAAAGAAGCAGTCGCAGGATATCGACCGGGCCCCCACTGCTGTGCCAGGGGACATCTGCCGGGTGAAGGGCCTTCACATAAAGTTTCAGTCCCATTCACGCCGTGATTTTCAGAATTTTGATTTGACATCAGCAATTATAAAAAGGATTTGTGAATTTAGGGTTGCACAACCACCAGTATTTTTATCGAGACACCATCTGTAAGAAAGCTGCTAACCAAAGCTGAAGGTCCTAACCTGACCATGAGACAAAGCTGCAACCCGCCAGACGTCATCCTGGAATTTACAACTACGGTTGATTTGTTCTTCGGGGTTTTCCGTCTCCTAGGATGGCTGTTGACCAAGGCTGATGACCCCATCCTGGCCATACGAAGAGAATATTTCGACACTAGTATTTCTATTCCACGCCAATTAATGGGACAGACTTAACCCCGCCGGATGTCAACCTGGTACTTTAAAGTCTCGCGGTAGGCTTGCAGGTGCCCAAGGGTGACCTGGAGGTAGCTGTGGGAAAGGGTAACCTCATTCGCCCAAGTCGAAACTCCACTACCAGATGCAGTTTAATGTCAATACCCAGGACTACTGCTGGTGGTGTTACTACTACTACTACTACTACTACTACTACTACTACTACTACTACTACTACTACTACTACTACTACTACTACTACTACTACTACTACTACTACTACTACTAATAATAATAATAATAATAATAATAATAATAATAATAATTATTATTATTATTATTATTATTATCGTTAAAGTTTTTGTTAAAGGTTTTCTTGCTATTTTCTAATAAAAAATGATAAAAAGATTACTGATAGACTTTGGAAAAAGTCTTCTTTAATTTGGTTGGAATTGAGTCCGTAATGGACCCTGTGGAACAGATGCGTAATTAATTTTAAAAAATATTGGCAGCGCCCTCTCAGTTGTTTGATGGTTGATTGTTTTATTTCCAGGTATTTGCAAAAACAAGTGCTGGAAGATCTCCACCTGTCAAGACACCCCCGTTAACAATGGAAGGAGGTATGAATCTGATTTGATTTAATGTTTTATTAAACGTTAAGGTGGTAACAATTATAAAAAAGCAGATATGTACAAGTTGGTATTTCGTTTTCTGTTTTCGTTTCATTATTTCTCCCTTAATTTCTTTCATGACCTTCTAATACTATTGTTAAGCAATTTCCCCTTACGCCCTACTTACCCTAATACTCTGCAATAGTTTTCCAACCCAATTACTTAAAAGCATGGATCACTAGTCTTGACGTTGGCCTTTTATGGAATTGTTTTCTTATACATTGTACGCGCCTATGTTGAAGGAATTTGGGCTATCAGTGTGTCTCAGCATATTACAGCTGGAAAAAGATGACCATTTGCCAGCGATTGTAACATTTAGTTAATGTTTACAATTAGTTAGCAGTAACGTGTATTCCCAATGAGGTTTAGTGCGAGTCAGAGTATTGCCAAATGTTTTTAATCTTGTTTGAAACCCAATGTGGGTTTATAGTTGTTTTCATTGTGATAATTCATTGGGGATTGGCATCGAAACCTTGGTGTACGTATAAATTAATAGTCTTCATTGATCATTTCTTGAACACGGATGTTTTGTAAGCCACGTTTTGAAAGATCACTCTCTCTCGCCCTCGGGGATAAAAGAAGGACCACTCGAAACGTCGATTACAAAACTTTAAACATGTTCAAGAAATGATACTCGAGGAGTGTTATAAATGATAACCGAAGAGTGAACAGACTAACCAAAGAAACGTGAAAATTTTCATTTGAATCTGCACTAGGCTGGAGAGGGTGGATACATCGTAAATAGACAGGAAATGTGCAATGCTTTAGTATGAGTAAATGTTCTTGGCCTTTGGACCTGATAGCCAGCCCTGTGCCAGCTGCCGATATATTCATCTAAGAATCCTCTTATACTTTTGAGTTGCCCTGAAAATGACTGATAAGCCTGTGGTTGCCAGCATACTAAGTAGTCTACTATTTCTGTTTTGAAATTTTTTTATGATATCTGAAACATAATCAAGTAAATTTTTTGGCAGGTATTGCATTGGAACTTGCGTTGGGAATATCGGCTCCTTTATTGTTTCTACTGGTGATTGCAATTGCTATAGCGCTGTACTGTTGGAGGAGGTAAATGCTTTCAAATTTCTGTCGTCTTTTTCGTTGCTTTCATTTTTATGTCATCATTTTCATTACATTTAATTTCTTTGATTGTTATTTTTTTGAAAAACGATTTCTCTTGCTGTTTCTTCGTTGTACTTAGCATTTCTTTGGCCATATACCCTTTTTGACATGTCATGCCTCTCTCCATGCTGGTCTTCTCCAAACCTTTTCCACTACCTTATCTTACTGCTTCTCATTTTTGCCCTCCTCTTTCCAATTTATTTCACTCTTGTTTCTCCCACCCCTTCCCCTTATCTCTCTCTCTCTCTCTCTCTCTCTCTCTGTCTCTCTCTCTCTCTCTCCCTCTCTCTCTCTCTCTCTCTCTCTGTCTCTCTCTCTCTCTCTCTCTCTCTCTCTCTCTCTCTCTCTCTCTCTCTCTCTCTCT